>VWZP01003405.1:2910118-2927155 GCA_013396995.1 Dicaeum eximium
GGGGAAGGGGAAGGGGAAGGGGAAGAGAAGGGAAGGGAAATAAACTCATGAAAATTTGACACTGGCATGAACAAAACAAAAAGCTGACAATAAAATATTCTGTTTTCCATGTCCATCTGCCTTGTTTTCCCACCACCACATTAAGACAATGCTCTAACTCCCTCTTCTTCCCCTGTTTCACACCTCCCTTCCTCACAGGTGGGTGCTCATCCTCTCTACATCCAAATGCTGTCCTCAAACCATAAAAAGTGACAGACTCACAACGGCTGGAAGGGATTAGGGGAAGCTGTTTCTCAGAAAATACCCTGTATTTTTATAGAATCCCTCCTCACTGCTGTTCAAATGCCTCTGTGATTAACAATGGGGCTAAGCATGACTTCTGCTCTGCCTCTTCTCAGTTCTGAAAGTCAGAATCACCCAATTTGAGGCATCAAATCAGACAACACCAATTTGGACTCGATGCTCTTGGAGGTCTTTCTCAACATTGATGGTTTTTTGATTCTACAAGTATAAGAGAAAGTATTCAATACACAACAGCCTTTTGACTGCTGGAGTTTCTTCTTGATTTCTTTGTCCCCTGCTTTTAAGTGATTGCTCATTTCCCCATTTTGTAATGGTACCTGCAGCAATATTAAGTAATATTTATAAGCTATACCAATATAATATTTATAGGCTAAACCAAGAACCTTATTACAAAGGTAACTGTAATTTCTCAAACACCAAGCCAGAACAGAAAAAGAACTAACTGAAGAAGTATTTCTGCAATTTGCAGATGATTAAATTTTGAAGGTGAGATGTTGTGTAACTGCACCAACCATTTATTAAGCTGACTTGAAGAGCTGTAATTTGTGGTGTTTGCCCACAAGAGCCAGCACACAGCCGTAACTGATGATCAGGGATAATGGCCACGGATTTCAGCACATTTCCAGAGCTCCTGCTATACGCTGAGAACAACAATATCAAAAGGTTCCTCTCTCCAGCACTGCTGGTGTCAAGGTTAATGAGCTAAAACTTGTTAAATTGATATTACCAAACTAATGACTTTTTTATAGGATACTGCATGGATTTTAACACACAGGCTAATGCGGAATATTGCTGGTCTTAATTGAATTAGAAGTTATTGCATGTATACAATTAAGATAACTAAAAATGGGGGAGCTGTGACCGCACTGCAGGGACACCTTCCACCACCCCAGGGTGCTCCAAGCCCTGTCCAACCTTGACTTGGGCACTTCCAGGAATTGGGAGCTCACAGCCTCTCTGGGCAACTTCAAACATTTAAATATGGAATTATTTAAATAATACGAGCATTATTTAAAAGTATTTTTACATCAACCATACCAAGCGTTAAGGAACAGGAAAAAACAAATGCCTGGAGTCTCCATTCAAAATAGATGAACAACCAACAGGAAAACAAATTTAATGAATCATATTAAAAAGCAAGGAGCTTATGAAAAATAAATTACATTTGTAGATGATTAAATTTTGAAGGTGAGATGTTGTGTAACTGCACCAACCATTTATTTCAGTGCCATAACTGCATCTAATAAATAAAATACTTCCTTTAAACCCAAACTGAAGGTACACTGCTATCCTGATGACTTGGATTTTCCATTTACATAGTACAGGGGCAAGGTTTGGGCTGCAATTATTTGAGGCAGAAAGAAGAGCTGTTAGTCAGTTGGAGAGAAAATCAGTATCAGCTGCGAGCAATAGAAAAATGCAAATATTTCTTCTATGGACAGAATCACTGAGTCTAAATTCAGAGAGGCTCATTAGAGATTACCCTCCCAAATATAAGATACCTGCAAGTTTCATGCAAATTCCCTTCTGTTCCAGTGGTATTTTTGTATTAAAGTTCAATCTCTCACTGACACAGAAATGCAATTTAACACACAGGATATACCCAGATATGCCTGGTGTTTAAAAAGTGAAATTGAAGATCTTACTTGTGCTCTTCTGGTTTTTTCTACTGGATCTTTTCTTCCTGGATCATAAGAGTTTACAGAGAAAAAGAATAAAGTTGAACTCAGCTTCCAAGAAATATCTACTTTGTCAAAATCCAGAAAAATAGAAGAAGTGCTGCAAATGAGGGGGAATATTTCTCAAGGATGAAATGCCAAAATCCTCCTCACATCAAATTCTTAGAGACAGTCAATCAACAAACAGAACTTGCAAGACACTTCTTCCTACTGCCTTTCCAACTTCCATCTGAAATATGAGAAAATGAAATATAATTTAACTAATATTATAAGCTTTATAGGAAAAGGGGAAAAAGCAGCCTCTGATGGCCCATGCCATCAGTAATTGAATACACAGCTCTTATACAGTTCCACTAGTCCTGAAGTTTCATTGTCTCCATCATTAAAACCTGAACATCTTCTTAAAAGGAAGAATCTATTATAATTTTTATATTGTGAAAATACAGAATAGCAGCAACCCCCCCTCTGATTTTCAACATTTTAAATATCAATGCCTGTCTGATCTTAAAAGGAAGCTCAACATTTATGTCTTGTCTTGGTGATAAAGTTCATGAATATATAATGAGAGTGGAACAACTCTGCTACTGATTAAATGTCAAGAAAGGTTTTATTGTCAAATATATTGTAAATACAGAAGATATACAACAAAGAGCATTAATTGCAGATGGCTGTGTACAGCTTAAAAAATGCACGGCATCAAGACAGGAAATGCTGATTTTCAGTTTCAACTATCAATTTTAATTTACCTTCAGAATGTACCTTCAGTCAATGTGTGCAGAGAGAATGAACCATAAAATGGCCAAACTCAACTGAACTAAATGCTCCCAATTCAAGGGCAGATGTTAGTCTAAATCCTAGGCATACCCAAAATTCTGGATCTTTATTAGAATTTGTCTTAACTTTTGTGAATATTTAAGAGAAATACAACGTGAAAATCTGCTGAGGGCAGAGTGAAGGCTGGAATAGCCATCCTCAACTCAGAATGAGGTTTGCCTGCGTAAATTTAAAAAATAAAAATAAAAAAATATCTAGAGTCTGCAGCAGACTGCAGGTGAACACAGATCAGCAGAATCCTGCTGCCAGGACATGCCAGGAGAAGGAGTTGCACAGGTTTCTAGGAGATCAGAGTCAGTGCAATGGGAGGAATTCCCTGTCTCTATCCCTTCCACCCTCCTGCTGGAGCACAGGCCCTGACCGAAGCACTGCCCTGGGCAGGGACCAGGAGGATCTGAATCACCTGGAGAGAGGCCAGGGCAGCACAGGCAGAGCTGGGCAGGGAGGAGGGAATCCTCAGAGTGAGCCCTGCAGAGCAGCAGGTTGTTCAGTGGAGGGAAGGGACAACAGGCAGGAGCTCACTAATTGTCCTCACTACATAAAGAACATGTTCAGTCATAAAAAGGAATTAATTGTTCTCTGTACCCACAGTGTACAGGAAAAGATGCAGCAAGGAAAGACTTTTAACAAGGAAAACTTTCGGGAAAACTTTAGGAAAACTGGCCACGATCAGAAAGCCTGTGAAATTTCTAAAATTAATCTGGGCAAGTGTCAGTCAGACATGAGGCTGGCAGAGTTGGGGTACGGTAAGGAAACAAGTCTGAAAGTGCTGGGTTTGATGATCCTGAACACCACAAAGCACAGCAGAGACCAGAGGCAGAGGCAGAGCCATCCTGCAGGGTGGAACTGTCCTGAGCTCACCTTTCCACCTGAGCCAGGTGTGAACACTGTGAGCCAGCAGGGCCTGCAGAGCCCACCCTCCCCAGCAGCTCTGTCCTGCACTGTGGAACCTTCCCTAGCACAGAACTGGCCAATAAATACAAATTACTTAGGCAACAGCTAGTGTAGTATTGGTTGGATTTCCAAAATAATAAAGCACTTGAAACTTGTATTAAAAACCCAGGCGTTTTTCCTTCAGATTGTGGACAAATTAGCAGCTCCAATTATACGGTGCCAACAACATTTCCTTCTCCATGACTAAATGGACCACGTTTTAATACTCTTCAGTGATCTTATTAATTTAAATTAACCTTCTAACAAATTAAGAATAAGAATTTCATTTGTGGAAAAGATGTCGCAGCTGTGGAAATTAAAGCCTCTGGTGGATAAAGGTAAATTTACTCTTGGTCTGAGACAACATTGCTGGTCTTTCCTAATTGTAACTATAATGATCTGATAAACTGCTGCTCTTGTATACAGTCAAGGGTTGGGTTTTTTTAAAAGGAGCTAAAAACATAGACTACCCACCTGTACCTATTTTTAATTTGGTAATGACTGTACTTGCTAAAATTCTACCAAAATGTCACTCACAGCTTTGGATTCCAGCTTTTTTTAAACAGAATATGGAGCAGAAAGCATAACCTATTATGCAAAACTGTCAGATGCTTACTTTAAAATCACAGAAATAAATGCATAATCCTGATTTTCTCAAGGATCAAAACTTCATTAAAGGAAAATAAAACTTGAATCCAAGTGCTCAAGAGAGCCAAGGTGTTCTATAAAAAGTAGTAGGGCTCTGATCTATGTGTGTCCTGCTTACCCACACAGCCCCTGCTCCACAGCTAAGGGATGCCTTGTACTCTGTGGGTGCAAGGAGAGGCAGAATTACTGGAGACCACGGTGACTTCTGTCTTATCAAATTCACAGATCAGCCAGACATTTCAACAGCACCAACTGTTGCAAGGAAAACTGCTACCGAATCTCAGCTGCAGGGATGTCAGCTCAGGGCACAAACCCAGTGCTGAATCCTTAACTACAAACCCACGGCCTGAAAATTTTGGGGGGGGGGGGGATTAATGCTACTCCTCTAAGCGAGAAAATATTCCAAATAATCACATCGCAAACATTTCTCGCCTCGAACATAAATTAACTGTATGTTAGGGGACTTTTTTTAAAAATCTGATTAAAATTATAATTCATGAGGCTCCTGCTGTTGGCAGCTGTATCACTATCAGTGACATCCTTTGGGGGACTCTCAGCATGTGGCCCACATCAAAGGTAATATGCCAGTTTTCATCCTAACTTATATGTGCCTTAACAAGAATGTTCCAGGCTTTACAGTGTAATTAAAATATTGAAGTACTTTCTATTGTTAAAATATCATTAATGTGAGACTGAAGTAGACTCACTACTGGTAACAAAGGCAACTACCACTAACACTTGTTTTTACTGCAATTCTTTACAGGATTCCTCTCATCCTTACACCCTGCAATGGGAAATTAAACCAACAGAGTCTGAACACGTTACTTTGTGCAAAATGATCAGCAGATGAGATTTCCTGGAAACAAAGATACATACAAGGACCGAGGGAGAAAAAATTTTTAAAAAATTGCATCTGACATATGTTATTTCCCTATGCTTGCACTGTGGAAAGCCTGAAAATCCCTGAGCACTCCTGGCACCCCACACTGCCAGAGCTCTGCTGTGGATGCCTGTTCCTGGGTCTGCTTTTGCTTTTTCCAAGGATGTTTTAACATAAAATTCAAGATGCATTTCACTAGGGTAACCTGGGTCAGGCTTTTCCCCCTCCTTGAGGTGCCCCCTCACCTGTGACTGCAGTGACAGCCCTCTCCACACCGTGTCCTTCAGCAGCCACAGGACCCTACTAAAACATCCCCACTGCAATGGTTTTCCTCTTAAAGTGTGGGGCATCCAATCTGCCTTGGTCTTCATAAAATTTTATACAGAAAGTCCTAAATGTGCTGTGTTTCTGATCAGTATCAGTCCCCACAGTGCTGTGGAGTCCCTGTGCCTCGAGGATGAACATGAGACCTTGTCTTAATGGGGACACTTCAGAGCCACCTGCTTTCCTTCAGCACACTGGCAGGGGCCACAGATTTCAGCTACTACCAACAAAAATGAGAATTATAACCAAGGAAAAAATGTAGCCTTGGCTCTAGAGAGGCCAAAATGATTTATGACATCAAGACCTAGTAAAGAGAGTAATACTCTGAAGGGACTGTGTGAGCTCAGCCCTCACTCACATCTTTTATGCCCACTCCTAATTACTTCATTTACGACTGGAAAAGTGTTTTAACAGACAAAATTAATTATTTTGAATAATCCTTCTGAAATATGATATGCATTTTAATTGTATGCACCCCGTCATTAATTAAAGTTCTCTACCTTTTGGTGCATTCATTCAAAGATTGTATCAGTGACAAAGCAACAACTATAAGAAGATTGTTTACTAAAATTAAAAATACAGCTGAAGGGTTAATATACTCTTGTGATACACTTAAAGTAATGCTAAAATGTTTTCATTCGAGTTTTTACTAGACATTATTTTTCCACTCTTTAAAATCAATCTCTTTGTTCCAGGAACACATTTCCTGTCAATAAAATGAAAAATGATATAGATTTAGGAGGATAGTGGTCTCAGCGTAGCATCTCTCATATTATTATTCCAGTATCATCTGTTACAAAGTAGGACCAATTCCCACATCTAATTACAAACAGGATTTCAGAGTCATTAAACAAAATACATTTCCATTAGTGCTGCTGTAAGAAGATAGGGGAAAAAATGAAGATTAGTTCATGCTGCACCTCTGTTTTTGAAGCTTTGAAGATTTAGACCTCTGCACTCTGAGACTATAAATTTGTAAAGGATCTGAAAGGTGACAGACATGTGAAAGCTCTCAATTCTCCTCCGTTTAGCCATACCATTTACATGTTGTCATTAGTTTATCTTTTGCTGCACTTAGTTCTGATAGCAGATATGGCAAGAATCTGGAGAGGTTGTTTATGATCATGCCGGGCGCACCCAGGGGTATTTGATTTGGCATTAGGCAGGGCTTTTTAATAGATATGAATCTTGATTTTCTGTATAAAATTTGTTCCAGCAAAAGTTCGAAATCATTGTAAGGAATCCTGTCTTTATTTAAAAAAAAAAGAAAAAAAAGGTACTTTATTCTGAGGAAAAACAGGAATAACAGTTCTTTGCCTTCAAATAAGATAACAACCAAAATATACCAAGGAAACAGATTGTGTGAGATGTTTAACTGCTGAACTATAAACTTACAAGTATATATATTCTCCATTTGTAAACACTTAGCAGTATCTAATATCTAATTGCCGTGAATCCATTTAAAATATGCCCTTGAGAATTACCCACTCTAAAAGCATTCATACAATCCAGAGCTTCACGAGTTAATAACAACTTTTCTAAAAAGAAGCCAATATAAGATAAAATCCAAATTTGCTTGATCTTTAAACCAGTTTACATTAGCTCCGGATGTTTTATAAACACAGTTAATTTCATCATGTGTAAGATAAGCATCAAAAACCTGAAAGAGAATTCCTCTCAAAGAAAAAGATGCCTCAGTTACAGAGAAGAGGAACAGAGGATTTCATTTTCAAAACTCTTCTGGAGTTATGTCTCCTTTATTAGTTTTAAAACTAAAGCCAGAGCTATTTCACATTTCTCAGAGTTGGGTGTCAGTCAATCCAAATATGTAAATATTGGCTGATGTGTCAACAATTATGTGTGAATAATTACCTACATTTACTATAAATATTTATGTTCAAATTTAAATGAATACTTAAAAAAATATAGTTAAAATATTAACATGCATTCAATAGGTAAGTGCTTAAGAATGTATCTCAAATGGCACCTTGAAGTAAGTTTGCAGATAAAAATTCACTTTTGCACTCCCCTGAAACCGAGGTTCACTAAAGCCTCCTAAAATTCTTGGTACTAAACCCTGCCCAGTGCTGGGGTAACACAGCACGAAATATCCACTGACACTGACTCTCCAAAAAACCACAATTTGCCAAAGAAATAGATATCTGCACCTTATTTCCAAGCTTCTTACAGGGGTTCCTGGGATAACTGAGAGGTTCCCTGGAAATGTCCCACCAGGAAGGAAAACAGCACAGGTACACCTGACCCAAACAAACAACATTTCGCTGCCTGGTTCATGCTTGAGGAGCTGCATCTTAAAAACAAACCAGCACATCCACCCCTTCCTCCAGGATTAGCAGTGCCTGGCCCCAGGGAGGCATCACTGACATCATCCACCGGGAATTCCCTGCTCCTGTTGTTCCCCAGTCACCCATCTTTTCTGACAAGCAGCACTGGGGAAAGCTTTTTAAAGCTTTAAAAGCTTTTAAAGACAATGTTTGAGTTCCTTCACTCCACTTTCACTGGAAAAGCTTTAATAAACTTCAGCATCACTTCCATGTGGGTCCAGTGAAGTTCCATGAAACCACAACCCCGAGGCTAAGCATGGAAGCAGATCCTGAAATCCACCAAGTGTCACCACTCCCTCAATCTCCCTCAGCTGTGATGTCCTGGGGGCAACAGCCCTGTGCAGATCCTGTCCCCACAAGAGGGGCCAGACATCCCCTGTGTGCCTCCTCACCTTCTCACCTTCACCCTCACCATCACCAGGACATGTACAACCCACAAAATAGCACAGAGGTCTCCATTTTTAGGATAAAATGTTTTAACGTGTTTGCTCGGGCTGGAGTCAAGGCTGGTTCTTGGATGAGACAGCACAAAACCCAAAACATGTTAAATTCTCTCTTGCTTCAAGACTGCACACATCCCTACTGGCCAAAGGACAATTTAAGAAAATTCACAACTATTTCAGAAAATGCATAAATCTCTGCTCAAGTAACACAAAAATACTTGCCTTGACAACAGGAAAAATGACTTCATGAAATCTACATGGTACTCAAGGATTAAAAAAACCTGTTCTCTGGTCCTGTCATCTTTACATTCTTACAATAAAATAACAGCCTTGGCATCCTGCTTTTTAGAGAAAAGACCTACCTCTTTTGACTTTTCAAGCACTCGAAAATGTTAAAAGAGAAAAACCAAAAAATGCTGACCGTGTAATAGCTGGGTATTCATGGTGGGTGGAGAACATGAAAGGTTACAATATGGATCTGTGCCTACGCGTTTCTTTTCAACTCGAGCAGCATCCTCCTGCTTCTGCTAACTCGGCAATCATACAGCTGACAGATTTCTGGGTTTTCTAAATAATGCATGGGATTTTCTTTTAACATGTCAGTGCAAAAGTATCAATTCTGCCCCTGTGTCGTTTGTGATGCTGATTTTCCTTGACAGCATTCCATTAAACCAATGAGTTTTTTCCCTCCTGATGGTTCCTTAAATATTCCTCCGAGTGATGTATTTGTGGTTTTTTAAACAGATTGTGAAGGATGTTTGCATTTGTGAGAAAACTGCATGGCAGGTACTGAAGGGAAAGAAGGATAAAAAGATAACACTTTTTTTTTTTTTTCTATGAGAGAGCTTTTTCTCTGATCCTCATATGCCAAAAGCTCCGGTGTTTTTCCTTTCTTTTCTGCCTAACTTAGCTCCTTGTCTGGAAATTAAGCAACAAGGCTCTACATACAGAATAACATTTAGACTTCCTAAGGAAATACCACTGAAACACTTAGTACTGTTTGATATCTCTCCCGGGAAAGCAAAACACATTTCTTAAATCATGCATGCTAACTCCAAAAGCCACCAGAAGGAAATACCTGCTTTATTCTTTGCTCTGAGGTTCTGCACACACACCTCCTGTCACGACTGCCAAGGCCTGATCCTTCCTTGCTCATGCAGCTTGAAGGATGCCCAGGTAACATCACCCAGGCTCTGTTTTACAACCTATCCTGTCTCACACCTGTACAAATCACCTGCTGCCATGGCATTAAAAAGAAAAGCTCAGATTTCAACTCAGCTCCAAATCCCCCTAAGCATTGCCACACTGATTTCCAGAACACACTTCACCTGATTTTAGTGCTGCACGACGATGCAGGAGCTCATCTTTGTCACCAGCTCTGTGCAACCAGAGAGCTTTTGCTCTATTTATCTTATTTCTACAGAACAACACATCTGGCTGCGTGGCTGGGCTGGGAGTGAGCAGCAGTCAGCCCCAGCTGCTCACCCCAGCCCTTCCTCGCTTCCCAAGGGGAGCAGGAAAGGCCACAGCCACTCCTGGCAACCCTCAGGTGCCACCAGACAGAAATGTCCTCTCCAAGGTCTCACCTGGAGGAGCCAAAGGAGGAGGAACAGATCACAAACAGGTCACTGGCAGTTTGAGATTCCAGAGGGATGGATTTCTCCCACATCCAGACACTTTTGTCTGGTTCTCCAAATCCAACCTTCCTGCCCCAATCCTACCAGAAGATGGAGAGGGACCCTAAGCCCCAAGGAAGAGCCAGCCCAGGTCGGCTGGACTGGAGGGCAGAGAGCCTCCAGTGCCAGATTAAGGAGGAGATTTGCAACTGCCAGAGAAGTTTTGCTTCAACACTTCATATGATGAGTAGGAAGGTGCAAAAAAAATCTCTTTCTCTTCTGCAGAGAGAGTGGAAGGAGGACATCAATGTTCAAATGTATAACAGCATTCTTCACAGCACTGTGAACTTAAGCATTGCTTCAATTAAAAAATATCTGCAGACTGAACTTTTTGGGGAATTTTCTCCCCTATATTTTCAGTATTAACTCTTGTAGCATTTATTCTCAGTAAGTTATTTAGAATATTATAATACTCAGTACTAAACTCCACCACTACTGAGATTATTGTAACACCATGAAAAGGAGGTAGGCAGGACCTGATGGCAAAAGCACAGCAGCTGGATTAGAAGCAGGAAAAGAAGTGGCACATTTATCCCCCACTTCCTTAGACACATTTGTAAGGTTCAATTCCACACCTGCAATTTGCTAGAGAACAATATAACATCTGAGGCATTAGTCACTGATCATGTTAAAGTGAGTTAAGAGTTCAGATTTTAAACAGACAGGACAAATTCTGGCTTCAGACAGAGAATTCTTAAAAGCTTCCATCAGCATAATGATGCACAGAGGAAGAAACTGTAGAAGTGACAGGCTAGGCATCAGTAAGAAGCAAACCCAAAATTATTTCATACTTCAACAGATACAGATGGGGATTGAGATGAATATGCCAAGACATCCTCAACACTTTTTTTTTATTATACTAATGGCCTGTATATAATGACACACTTGCAAAAGAATTTGGCAATAAAGCTTCAGGACTTAATTCTGCTCAATTACATTTTAAATGTAAAATAAACAACAGCAAAAAGAGAGTATTTCACTCATCTATCAGACTGTGGGATGAGCAAGAAGGCACATATCCAAAAGTGAAATATTTAGTGGCATTGTAGGAAGTCAATGTGTAACACTGAGGTAAAAACCCAACTTAATTGTTTTAAGTAAAACTGCAACCCTTTGAGTCTTTGTTACTGTAAGAAGAAAAAAAAAATCAAAGTAAGCAAAAGGTCCTCGGCTCTGTACAACCATATTTCTGATTTGACAGCTACAATTATAATCATTCAGACATCCATTTCCCACAAACTCTCCACAGCCATAACCTTTAGTGATTAATTATAAAGTTCCAGGAGCAATAGTACACAGACTAATTTCCTAAAACAATAAAACACAGAATTTCTCATTTGGAGCTAAATGAAACACGAACAGGTTGTTATTCATGCTGAAATCTAGATGCAGAGTCATGTTGCAGCCATTACAGAAGCTATTAAACACAACCTCAAATCAAAGAAACTGTAGGTCTCTCTCCTAAAATAAAATGTTTTTCTCACTTATGAGGCTTCTGATTCCTTTGCTCTGTTCCTTTCCACCTCTTCTTAGTAAAAAAAAAATTCAAAATTCAATTTTCTTCCTCATTTCACATCCCCATTTTATTTTTAATAGTCATTTAACCTGTAAGTCTAGAGCAAAGCAAACAGTTGGTGAAGGTTTCATGCACACAGAATTATCCTGGTGTTCCCTTCACAGCAGATCAAAGTTACAACGTGTGTATTAACTTTTAAACAAAATTCCCTCTCTCTTCATGCCAGACCAAGGAGTTTTCTGTAGTGAGTGTTTGATAATTCTTCAGTTATTTTATTTGGTGGAATGCACAGCCACCTTTTACACTCCTTTCATGGTGGTTTTCCATTTGACACATCCTGCTCAGTGTAAATCTTTGTAATGTGACCCAGCAATAAAGGAGCAATCCACACGTTACAAAAATTATTCCAATGGTCAAGTTGCACATACTGGAAAGAGGGGAAATTGTGATTTTTAATAGGATTAGTATTAGTCCTTTCTGATAAGGACTTATTGCTCTGTCTGCAAGCAACACTGGCACTGGAGCCAGAAAATTTCTCTTGGCAATTTTACTGTACCAGGCAATGAAAAGGGGAAAGAACTGAGAAAAGATCTGTATGGAAGTGCCACCACAGTCTTATTGTTATATCCCAGTGTAACTCAAGTCAGTGGGAATTTTCCCAAATATTTAAATTGGTATTGAGTTGGTTGTAGAACTCATTGAATTGCAAAACCACAGAGAACTCCTGTGTAAAGTGCACACTCTTGATGCACTGTCCAAAGGCTGGTGTGACGGTCCCTAAAAATCTCATTGTTCCATGTGGTACCCAAAATAATCACATTCCTGTAGATTCTCCCCACATGAAGTACATTAATTTTGCCCTACCATGTAACACACAAAACCACAAGCATTCAAATTCAACTTTTGTACAGCAGCTTTTAAAAGTCCCATACCAACCCTCCATCTCTTCTGTATGAAGCTTCCTTACTCTTCTGTAGTAATTCTATCTTCAGTCCTTTTTCTTAGCATTCAGTGAACTTTCAGAATTCATTCCAAACTTTATACAAACTATTTTAGTAACAACCACTAAATAGGCTTTTTCAGTGCTTTTTTGTTCTGAATTCAATGTGCCCTAATTGATTAGGGTCTGAGAGGTGAGTAAGAAACACACATCCTCCAGAACAGGAAGCTGGGGAAAGGTTTAATGCACGAGTTAGAAGCCAGATTTCTTCAAATACAGATGAGTGCACAAAATTAGCAAAAGGCAACGCCACTTTTGGAAAGACTGCTTTGTACGTAATTTGTCATGAATTCAAAGTTATTCCTTTAGAAAATGAGTCTAAGCCCTCCCAGCTGCTGCTTTATTGGTCTAATAAATTACCATTTGGATGGGAGGATGCACACGCAGCACACTCTGGGCAGGCTCTGCCTCCGGAGCCACGGGAATGCCGAGGAGAGCGGGATGCCACGGGCACCACGCCGTGCCTCTCCTCTTCAATTGGCAATGGAAACAAACAAAATATCTTCCCCAAGTGCCAGAGGGGTAGGGTGCAGCAAAATGTGAGGCCAAGGGAAACTGCCCTTATTGTAACAGGTGACAAAATGGATCTCTCTCATTCCAGGTTCTCGACACTGCCCAAGTAAAAATCTCTGCTATCCCCTGGAAGAGCATCAAAATAAACAAAGATTTCCTCTCCAAAGGATCCGTTTTGACTTCACCTTTGAAGGCTGTTCTTGGGGAGCTTAGCTCAAATTTATATTAATGTTTATACAGCACATAAGCGTGTTCCATGCCAGGGCCTCCTGTCTGAGGTGACTCCAGCCACAGCCAAGGATTATCACAACCCCCCTTCACAGCTGTGCTTTGCAAATATCCATCCAAGGAAAGAACAAAATGCAGAAAAGCCATAACTCAGTGATGGAGCATTCCCTGCCTTCCCTTTCTCCAATGACCTCTGGAACTCAGGAGTTCCAACAGCCTGACCTTTTGGAAACTTTCCATCATTTACTGGAAAACTCCAGACAGTGTTATTGCCAATGAAGAAACCTTTTGTTACTCCAGATATATTCAGGGGGACTTGAAAAAATCCAACCCTAACAATGATGATCCTTCACCAGTATTTTTCAAACAATTAGTGAAGGGAGCAGTTGGGGCAAAACTGGAGGAATACGGAGGAGTGAGAGCACTAATTTTGATTTAGCACTAGTAGAGCAAAACTTACAAAATGCAAGAGCCCAAGAATTTGAGATCCAGGTGTTGAGAGCTGCAGGGCAGCTCAGGGCCACAGCATCCCTTACCTGCATTAGAATTGAGCTCTTCATTCTCTGACTCGGTTCCATTTTGACTCCCACTTCCATGAAGGCTGTTCATGGCCATAAGTTTCATTTTCTGTAGCTTCATAGCCTCTGCCATGGCAGCTGCTGTCAGACCTGGAAAAATATAAATAAATAATATGTGGTGTCATATTGTACAGTGTGTGCAAGATTGATCAGAACATTCCTTTTCAGTAGGAAAAAGTCACATAAATTCAATCCCATTCTTAGTCCAGCACAGTAATGCTATCCCTGAACACCATCTTTGTTTTAAAATCAAGTTACTTCCATACTCCATTCTAAGAATTTTTTAAAAATCTTTCATGTTTATTTTTCTTTTTAACATGTAGAGCACAAAGAAATGTTTAATGGTATCCCTTTTGATTAGACTTTCAAATATAATTTCCCGTCACTTTGATCACCTTGTCACTTTGATCACTTTCTGCTTGACTTATTTTAGCTGCAACAAAATTTCCACCCTCAGAGTAAGATACAGTATTCCTTAATTTCAACAGTTCAAAGCCAATTAACATACAATAGTACAGCATTCATTGTCCTGTTAGGCATCCAAATATTGTTTTGTCCTTTTGGGAATGTCTTGGTTTGGATTAATATTATTGTAACATGAAAATATTACATTGGAAATGTGTAGAAAAACACAATATGGATAATTACAGAATCAATCCCACTTTTAAAAGACCATTTAGACCAGCAGAAATTCACAGAATTAAGGGGGGTATTGGTAGAAGGTTTTCAAATTACTAAAACCCAATTAATTTCCACTAGTCAAAGAGAAGAAGGAGAGCAACATCAGGCTAGAGGTTACCAAAATTATCATGATTTTCTTTTATTATTTAGATTCCCAGTTCTTTTCATAAGTATGAAGTTTTAAAGTCTTATAATTTTGGCTGAGTCACGAAACAAAAAATCGGATTTTCGTCCAGACAGTACCAACTTACTTTTACTCTGGGCAAGACGTGACTGAAAATAATCTGAAGTTCTTGCAGGAAAATCCAAGAGATATGGGCACAAAACCAAAATTATCTCTACAGCTACAATTCTTTATTCACTCAGTTATGGATTAAATGGATTTATTTTTCCCCTCAGTACACCTTGCTTTTATTATTTGCTGCCTAGTTCCACAAAATCATTGAATTTTATTTATTAAAACCCCTGATTTTTTTTGGTGGTGGTGCCTGTTCTAGCAACCCACTAAAGCATCATAGATCAAACCAGAATTAAATAATCTGCTTCTGGAAAGTATTATATACTGAGAGATTTAGATACTGATTAAAGAGAATTAATAATTTTCACACCCTATCCATAAATTACAACACTTCCAAAAGCTGCCACGAATTTGACATTCAGATTAGCTCTGCTGCTCCTCTGAAGGGCTCCACAAAGTTCTCCTTATTCCAGTAAGATTTAAGAAAGGAAGCAATCCAGGCTGCACAGAGAGGGACATCTTTTATCACACATGGATACAGCAATTTGGTCAAGTTCAGCAAAGATATTCTGATCATCATCAATAATTTTGTCTTTTAGGTTATTTAATGCAGCCCTCACTTCATATAAAAGACCACTACACTGTCATTTTTTTTTCAACACCCTTTAAAGTTCTTTTACAAATGCTACAGGTTTTTATCAAGCAGATATAAAATCCTGATGTTTAAACTCCTGTTTTTATCTCACACACTCTCACTTAATCCATCACAGAATACACCTTCAATGATAAAACTCTCCACACACTTTCTGGAGAAGATGAAATAGTCTGCAAACTTTTTCACTTTTTTTTTTTTTTTCCTTAGGGAAAGGAAGTGGGATTGCTCTTTGAGTGAATTTTACATTATTTTCAGGAAGTAAAAAAAACTAAGCATCCTCACAGTTCTGAGGAATTGACTGTTTTCAAGTTTTCCAGGCACCTTTTCACTTTCTATTTTTAATCCATTTGCAAAGAATCCATGTAAATTTTAATGGTTACAAAAATATAGTGTTGGAAAATGGAATTTTTTTCTTCTAACATTTTATCATTTGTATGTACCCAGGGATGTACAGATAAACCAATATTTCAGTGTTTTCATCAGGGTCAGTATTTATACGGGTTCTTGATATAGATTGGAGGCCATGAAATTTAATTAAATATGTAAAACAGTAAAGTAACTATTTATAAGGAGATAAATAGGGAATGGAAAATAAATTCAGATGTTTAGCAAAATGTTCAGAGAATAGATAAGAGAAAAAAATTATCCAGGGCATTATATTAAAAAAAAAAAAAAAAAAAAAAAAAAAAAAACCCCCCAAACCTTCTAATGAACANAATCCCCCCAAACCTTCTACTGAGCAGTTGTACCAGAAGGCAGAAAGGTACCACGGCACAAACAGAAAATAATAAACAAGCCCCCAAACCACCACGATGCCGCCTGCAGAAATTAAAGGTAATTATTGTCAGGCATTTCTGAGCTCCCTAACCAGACACAGCTGCCATGAGGACACCAGCCAAGAAGCAGTGATGGATCAGAAAACTGCGCTGTGCCATCTGCCACACCAAAGTCACTGCACTTCAGCAGCTGAAGTTTCAGGAGTAAAACACAGCCCAGTGCAGAAAGCACCAGGTCCTGCACAGCCAGGCACAAGGCAGAGCTGAGATTATCCCTGAACTCAGAGTCTGCACAGTCTTTATTCTCTCACTTACCCCCCAGTCTGGGTCATTTCTTACTTGAACTAGAAGTCACAGAATCTGCCTAAAGCACCTAAAAACAATGGAGTAATTCTTCAGCATCTCTGAGAGAGAACGACTTTGAGGCTAAAGCAAATGTGCTAAGCAGTAAGGGGGTGCTGCCAATTGAAACAGTCAGAAAACAGAAAACAGGCAGCAGTGGTACAATCTTCAATCAGGTACTGCCATGGTTAACGTTACTGGAGCTATTATTTAATTTATTATTAATAAAACTCCTTATAATTGACTCAGCTTCAGCTAGCTGTGGAGAAGAGGGCTATTCTTCAGCTGACTTATCTAAGGATCTACAAAGAACTGAAGAATCATTTCCATCCCCTTGGATGAATCATTATCAGCAGTAGAATCTCACTTAGAGCACCTCACTTTGAAATATGTCCTGGGAACTGCTGTAACATATACATCTATCCCTCTACTTCCCCCTAAAAAA
>VWZP01003405.1:2927180-3017404 GCA_013396995.1 Dicaeum eximium
AAAAAAAGAAAAAAAAAAAAGAAGATTGCTAGGAAAACCCACGTGCTGGATTACACACTTCAAAGCTTCTGGCTTTTCCTGTCCATTTACACTTGAAATTTTCCTTTCTTCAGTTATCTTCTGCCAGCTGCCATCAGTCAGGGAGCACCCAGGAAATAAACTGTGGATGTTTGTTGTCAAACAGGGACATCCTTCCCAACACCACAGCACAGGAGGAGTCTGGGCACAGCCAGGATGGTTTCCTGGCAAGGCTGCTCCAGTATCCCCAGTTACCTGGGTGGCTCCTGGTGGGATCTGTGAGAGAGTCAGGGCATCCATCTGGGAGCCGCGTTCTGTGCACAGGGATCCGATCCCAACCTCTCAGCAGCTCGAGGTGTGCATGGCAGAACAGCCAGCTGTGATCTGCTTTCTGTGAGCCCAGCTCAGCCAGGACACCCTGCACCTTCCCTCTGACGAGTCTGCAGGATTCTGCTGCTCAGCACTGGGATTTATATACTAAATAACCAGATATTTACTGAAATAACCAAAATAACCCTTCAAGGACGCACAAAGCACACACTCCATGCACAGGCTGCACTGAAGGAAAATTCTGCAGTTGTATTCTGGACAGAGAGGTCAGGCCTAAGAACCAAATTGTTTCCAAATGAAGAGTCTGGATCCAGATTAGGGCTGTTCTCAGCTGTCTCCACAGGGCACTGCACTGCCCTGGGGAGAGCCCAGTGCTTGGGGTGCTGGGGATGAGCAGAGCCCCTTGGCTGCTCCTGCACCCCCGGGCACATCCTCTGCCCCTCCAGCCACGGAGCTGTGAGCACCAGGGAGGCTCCTCCAGCCCTGCTCTGAGCCCCAGCAGGTCAGGGGTGAATTGTTCATTCACACATCCCCATCTCAGACTGCTGAAGGTTTTTTCTTGGTGGAGTCTCAGGAATTCTCTCAGCAGCAGCAGCAGCACTTTCCCTGCATGGCCCAAAGATCACAGCCCCAGGGTGGGAGCTGTCTCCCATCACAGGGCAGTGCTCACCCACCCCGGGCTCCAGGGGACAAGGGACAGTGTCCCTTGCCTCCAGTAACGTCACCATTTATTCCTTAGCAAATACTTGCTGGTGTTTGGATAAGAATCCAAAACTCAAATACATTCTGCCGGTGTCTTGGGTGCAAGTGACTCCTGCACATTTAACCAGTGCCCAGTCACTGAAAATTGGATTTTGCTGGTGAATACAGGGGCTCTGAGCTTTTCAGGTGACCCTGAGTGTCTGCTAATCTCATACAGCGATTTTTTTCCAGTTTCCTGATTAGTCAGACTGTGCCTCTCCTTCATATTAGTTTGAAAGCTTTTCTGTCAAAACTGTGAACAAGTAAATTAACTAAAGGAGAACTATGAGTAATCAAATCCTGAGGTTTGCAATTAATTAAATGAAATGGTGAGTCAGTGAACTGAAAAATGGTTTTATATTAAAACAAAACATTTAATTAAATTAACAGTCAACACATTGCAATTAATAATATTCAAAAGGAAAAATGAAACCCAGTTTAGCTGTGCCATATTATTTCAGTGTAACAGTCAAGCATTGTGCATTGGCTTGTTTATTATTTGCATTCAAAGCTGCTATGGGTCAAGCATGCTGTGCTAAAACAGCAATGATGAAATATCTGGTACTATGAAATGTCAGTATGAGAGACCATATTGCCAACAGTGAAAACAATCCTGAAACCTCCAACAAATTAGGCTTTCCAAGACTGAAAAGGAACACTCACTTTAATTAAAATTAATATGTAAATACATATCATATACTTTACATTTTCCAAATGCCTGCAACATTTTACTAATTAATTAATTTTAAAAATCATGCTGGAAGTGAAGGCTTCTCTGTAGCTGAAATGAATCATCCCTGCTTAGTGATAAATAGGGAAGCAAAACCCAGCACCGCACAAAGGACAGCGAAACTGAATTCTTAGATAAGAACAGTAAAATGCCCAAAGTCCTAAAGTAGTTTGGGGATGGGTCCAAACTCATGTCTTGTTTCTGCACGTTTTCATGTTTGTGAACTGGCTCAAACAGCAGCGCAGGAAGGTTTAGCTCTAGAGCACATCCTGATTTCAATGGTCTGTGAAGGTTCCCTGGCCACTTGGGAATGGTCACAATAATCCTTCAGTGGGAACCAGAGACCCAAGGATGGAACCAGGGAGTACCTGGTGGGTGACTGGGCAGGCTGGAGATGGAGTTTGGAGGGCTCTGTTGTGGGCTGGGCTGTGGCAGCATCACCCCAGAGCCAGGAGGGCACTCGGAGCCCAGGCTGAAACCCAGGACATCCATCTGACACTGCTCAGCTGAAATGCAGCCAGGAGCCAAGAAATGCATCACAACACTGGAGCTTCTTTCTTCTGTTCTTGCACCTGCAGCCAGTTGTCCTGATACCACAGTCATATCTCAAAAATACGTTCTTTCCCATTTTGCAACAGGAAAACTGCCCCAATGACAGCAAAAACTGATTTTTGGAGGAGAACATTTGAAATTCCATATTTATCATTCAAAGCAAAAGAGAAAATGAAGACTCCTTGATTTATCTTAACAGGGCTTAGAGCAACCTGGTCTAGTGGAAGGTGTCTCTGCCCATGGTAGGGGGTAGAACAAGATAACCTTTAAGGTCTCTTCCAACCCAAACCAATCTGGGATTCTTGGATTCTCCAATCACACTCAGTTAAAGAAAGCTGAGAAACTGCTGAAGATGATCCTTACCAAAACATTTCAGACAATACTTAAAAAATTTTGAGTGGCCTAACATTTTTAAATACCACCACTTCAAAATGTCAAAAACATTATACTATGGCAAAAGAATCCTACTGAGGGGGGAAAAAAATCCAAACAAGCATTACTCATATTTATCACAAATTGTGAGAAATTAATCTTTCACAGAGAAGCTCCAGTCATCTTGAAAATGTCACGGTCTTGAGGGACTTGATTCCCTGCTTTTGTGCAGTCCCTAAATATTCCCCAGGTGAGTTCCCCTTCAGCTGCTGGATGGGGACAGACCCACAGACAGGTCTCTTCATCCCACACAGGTCCAGGGATGCTCCATCATCACCCAGGCAGTGATGCTGGGGAAAACACTGATAATGTCATTTAAAGACTGCCAAACGCTCAAGGGATCAGAATTAGCATTGCACAAATGTTTCTGAGTTTCTGAGGGCTTGATTTTACAACCCTGGTAATTTCTGTTTAACATGGTGTGCTTGCTCACCTTTCTTTAAAACACAGTTTCATGCAAAAGTTCACATGAGCATAAATAAGATGAAAACCCCCAAGCATCAAAACATCCCTGCCACTCTGTGAAACAATTCACAGAAGCAACAGGTTGTCACTCTCTAATTTCACACATATTTAGACAACAGCAAGAGCCCCGATTCTTACAAATCCAGGGGTCTGCTTTAAATACGGGGAGAGCTCCAGATGCTTTCATCCCATGTCTGTCTCTATTGTTTAAGCTTCTCACCCCACTCATAACCTCTGTCCTGATCTTGTCCTTCCTGACATGCATCCAAAAGACTGGAAGCATTTTTAATGTGAACATTTTCCATCAAGTACCTGAGATATTTCATATCCTCTGCCCACATGAGGAGATGATGGCCCAAGCGCTGTCAGATTTCCCCTTAGACCCAAGGGGCTCAGTTAGACATACACAGAAATGTTAATCCCAAATTGTGCCTAGATCTGTAAGATGAGCACTCCTGTTGAAGCTGATGCACAGCAAACCCAGCTGTGCACAGCTGTGCATTTTACAGTTGACCTCCTACCCAAAAAGGCACCTGCATCTCGTGTGAAACTAAACTGCAGCTTCCCCTGTTGGAGGGAAACGGGAAAATCAGAACTTCAAAAAGCACTGAGAGGGTTACATTGCTTCTTTTTCACATAATTCTCACAGCGGATCTCACGAGAATTGATTAATTTTGTGACATTTTCTGCTCTTCTTTACAATCTATGTCATGAGAATGATTTGTCAAGGCTGTAATGCGTAATACTTTTAGTATTCTGCACTACTGTGACCTTTACCTCCTTCTGTATATTTGATTGACTGACCACCCCACTTTGGATGTACAGCTTTCAGAAGATGGAGGCACATGCCAGACACAGCAGCCCTTGAATTATCACTGAAAAAATCTCAACCCCTTGATAACTTTTACATTCTTCGGTGCAGATATGATGCAATTTTAGTCATGTCATTAAAACTTTTTGACACAAAGTGGAACCTGACAATATGGGGTGTATTTAAGCAGTGTTTTCCAACATCAAGAGAGTTACAATTTTATGCATAAGGACTCTGATTTCACTAAGTTAAATTAATGCTCATAATCACCCAAACTCTCAAACTATCTCCTTATGCTTTCATAGTGCTGTCACAGACTAAAGATTGCAAGATAAGGACTTGAAAAATTAAAAATTAAACCAGAAATGTGTTAAATTACCTCCCTAAGAGCAACACAAAATAAATTCCATTTACAGGAAAAAGATATAAACTCCAAAGTGCTAAACATTCAGAAATCAGAGGAAAGAATGGTGGTTACCATCAGTATCTGCTTCTGACTGGAGGATTTTGTAATCCATTTTAGAATATTCTTGGGTTCCTGGGAACCTAAAATGATGTTATCAATATATTAAACCTCACAGTCCTCATACTGATCATGCACATTCTGTTACTTCTCTGTAATCACAGAAGTCTGCCATGGTGCACGTGCTGCCATGTGAAATCAGAATTTGCTGTTGTTTCTTTTTTCTCCACATTTATTCCTTTCCCATTACATCAGTTTCTGTGGGCTTCATGTACCTGTCCATAAGCAGTAATGACAGAAGAGAAATGGCAGAAGTTTTTGGAAGTCCTTTCAGCTAAGAACCAAAAAGTCTGAAAGCTTCTCTGGGGCTAGCACAAATCTCTCGAGTTTGTAAAATTAATTGGGCTGGAAGGCCTTCTGAGAATAATATACCTTTGTGAGTGATTTCAAGCTACTTCCTACTTGTGAGAGGAAAATACCATCCAAATATTTGTTTTGTATCAGATGAGTCACGGCAGCCACATCCCAGCTATCTCAATGCACACTTTTAAAATGGTGCATCTCAAGGATTTTAAGTGAATAGCGAGTTCCATAAATTCACCATGCTAAGATATTTCACAAAAAACCTCAACACACTGCCAGGATCAGCACTGCTGGTAGAGACTGGATTGTTAAAGTATGGTTTGCATTTTTGTAGAAACACGCCCTATGTGCTGCTGCTCCCACAAAAGCCATTTTCAGGACTCTGCCAGAACAGAAACGGAGGGCTCTGATCACACACAACTCTTGGTTACCTAAGGCTGAGAAATCTGTGGCCAGTTCATAAAACCCACAAAAATATTATGCTTATTTGAAGCACAATAATCTAAGCAATGAAAAGTGAGAGCCCAGACACTCCTCTCCAAATGGCATTTAATTAACACAACCTCAAATCAAAAGATTCAAGTTTGAAAGCAGCATCACTAAGGAACAGAAATTCCTGGAATGTTCTTCTGAGACCTATAACCACTTTGCAATTCTGGCTGTTGAATTAAAGAAAAATATTTGCGCTTTAAGATCATTTGAAAACCCACAATTTATTCACAGTGAAAAATATTTGGGGATGGCATTAGGGGATCTCCAGCTTCAAGCAGAACCTATCACATTTACAATTACTGTAATCAGACAAAATATGTAGAACGTAGTGCACAAAGGCAATTTTCCTGGAATAGGCAGTTCCCAGATGAATACTCCATTAATTGCGCAATGTAAAATAAAATAACATTTGGGGGAGCAGGGACCTCTACCTCTTCAAATGAGGACTCCATCTACTGCCACATTATGATCTCTTTATACACTTTTGACTTAACAAAACCTGTTGGGTTTCTGGTTTGTTCCCCATTTCAGGGAGTGCAAAACCACATTCCTGCAAAGCAGTCCCAGCCTGATCTTCACACAGGGCTCAGGAACAGAGATTTTGCCACCAAATCCCTTCCACCAGTGCTGCCTGTGGCCAGAAGGAGCCCGTGGCACGCTGGCACTCGTGTGAGCCACGTGGCTCTCCTCTGGAAGGAGGCAATGAGATGTTGTGGACGAGCCCCTCTCAGCTCCAGCAGGCTCTGGACAGTCCAGAGGGCTGCTCTGAGGAAGGACAAGCTTCCATGCAATGCTCCAACCTGCACAGCAAATTCCCAGAGCTGCTGTGCTGGAGCTCTGGGCCCCTCTGTCAGTGCCTGATGGATTTGTGCAGTCCCAAACTGCACAGGGAAAATGAGGAGGCTGCAGCCCACAGGCTGCTGAGCCAGGT
The DNA here is from genome assembly GCA_013396995.1 of Dicaeum eximium. Taxonomy (NCBI): domain Eukaryota; kingdom Metazoa; phylum Chordata; class Aves; order Passeriformes; family Dicaeidae; genus Dicaeum; species Dicaeum eximium. The sequence goes on from VWZP01003405.1 coordinate 2,933,509, forward strand.
TTAACTCCAGGGAATGTTCAGAGCACAGGTAAAGAAACAACAGAGCCCTGTTTTCCTCTGGGCCATGAATGAATGACTATTGATCCCACAGCCAGAGTGTGAGCAATGCCATTATGGAGGAGTGGGCACCTTCACTTTCTTTTCTCAAGCATTTTTTTTTTACTTCTGATCATTCTGATCTCTCTGTTTTTAAGTTACTTTCCTACAGCTTTGCTGAAGCTTATTCATGCACATTTACTTGCACAAATAACACGGGAGACAAGTAATTTAGTCCCAATAGGTTAATATCACCTTTGTTTATGAAGTTATGCCAGAATAGCTATTTCCATTTTACGCTGTGCAAGGTAAAGAACATTTTTCAAAGCTGAGACACTGACTGGAAGCTTATTTTCTTGTTCCAGGTGGTGAATAAAAATAACACGTAGAAGATGAACTACACCATTTTTAAAATCTTAAAGGATGTGTCTCTACTCATTGGTCAAGCTGAATTAACTTCCAGCCCCCAAGCCAAATGCAGGCTGGAGGAAGAGAAGAATAATTTAGTTACTGAATTGAAACACTGAGTAATCTAAAATTATGCAAATATTCTCTTTGCCCTTGCAAATCTTTACATACGAACTCCACTGGTGTTTACTCCTGAGTTTGCACCAGTATAGCAGTTTCATTTCTTCTAAAACTATGGCAACAAACATTTTTAGCTCAGGTTTTCTGCAATTATTTCAGTAGTCAAAGTATGTTCAGATTTTAAAATAGATTCTCAGGATTTTTAAAATTGAAATTAAATAAATTTACTTTAAAAATAAAACTGCATTTATTATAGATGCTATCCAAGATGTACTGAGATATTTTTATTAAATTCAGAAAAATACTGCAGGTATCTTTCATCCTGCTTTTCCAGAATTCTACATTATATAACTAACCCCTTGCAAGTATTCCTTTTACAATTACTGTACTCTGCAGTCCTCAACCATTCTTCACTATTAATACTGGACTTTTTGCAGCTGTTTAGAGCTGAGAGGTTTAAATCTACTTTAAGGCATTTCCCACATTGCTAAATTCATTATTATAAAGTTATCTAGGCAGCATTTAACTGATTTTAGAAGCTTATGATGCAAAACATCTGTCAATTCTGAAGTTTATTAAAAAGACAAATTCTGCTTCTTCTATAGATATTTCTTTTAAATAAATCTTTTCAGTCTTTATCTACTACAGCCTTTGACTGAGATTTCCCTAACACTACATTGATAAGAATAGATCTAATAGACATTTATCAATTAGTAGCTGAGCAGCTCAGTATGTTAAATAGAAATCCTAACCGTAATTTTATTTCCCTAGGTATTTTTAGGAACTGGGATGTATTTAAGAAAACCAACTCACTTCCCTTGGGCTGAGGATGGATGTGACACAGACTCCCCTAATGTGAAGGAACTTAAAGATGACCAAGAAACTTATTTATATTCTCTTCAGGAAATAAATAATTTATCTTTATTTCTTTCAAAAAGCCACCAAACTGCTCATACTGGAGAAGAAAATTAACCTCTTTACTGATTAATCACTAGGCAGCTTTGACTGCTGAAGAGAAAATTGTATTACAAATGAACAGCTACCTGTTATCAAATTACAAGGCATTTTCATCAAAGGACCCAAAAATGCAGCACATTGACCAGTTAACGTGTTTCCACTGACCTGGGGGGATTTTTCCAGTTAACAGCTTCTGAAGAATGCTGCCTTTTGATTCTTGTCTCTGACACAAAAATGATTGTCCCATTTAGCCACTGCTCTATCACATACATCAGAGAATCCTATTTACTCACACGCTACTGGAACATTAAAACACAATACTGTGATTGTCTCTGGAAGAAAATTCTAAAGATTGACTTTTTTCCTTTTTTTTTNGAGTAAGATCAAAAGCTAACTTTAATAGATGTTTGACTAAGGTCACACTCCTAGGAAATGGAACACTGAAGATGAAAGAGAACAAATAGATTTGGTTTTTGATCTCAGCCAAATGCATTTGGCATTGTTTAGCTTTTATAAAATACTTCAACTTTAGGCCGTATCTGACTAAAATGAATTGGTTGAAGGTTTCAATAGTTTGGTAAGACTTTAACATGTACCAACATTTGGAAAAACATCTGAAGTATCTGACCAGAGTTTTTTCTTACTGGATTGGCGTCAGGTCAATTCCAAACACTGTTGGTAAGGCAAGATGATATAAACAATTTTGAGAATATATTTCCCTACTCTTAGGCCCATTTAAGAGTTCCTATCCACCAGTGCTGTAAAATCAGGACCACTGGTACCTCCAGCAAGAAATTTCAGGGGAAAGTGCAGAGCACTGAGAAAAGGAATGGGAATCCTCAGTTAAAACCAGCAACTGTGTCCCTAACCAAGAGTGCAGATCAGACCCTCCTCCCAAATTATTTCACACTTCTTGGGGACATCCACATTTGTAATCTATATAGGGGAAAGAGAGGAATGGATTACAATCTACAAACTACTACTTCCCAATTTTTCAGCAATAATGGTGTTTGCTAACTGAAGACAACTTGCTTAATTAAGGAATAAGATGAGCTAACACTCATTAAAGCAATATGCTTAAATCATTACTATTGCTAGAAAAAATTAATTATCATTAGCCACCAGAAGAACTGCAGAAACCTCTAAACCACTTGGTAGGCTACAAACTTTCCAAAGGAGTTCCATGAGCCCTGATAAAAATCAGTGATGGCAGGAAATGCCCCAACCCCAGGGTTCAAAACTGCTTTTTTAGTGTTTTGATGAAAATTAATGCTTTACACCACAAACTAAATTACAATAAAAAATTACTGTATCTGAGTCATGCAAACATTTGTCCTCAGAAACTCTACAGAAATTATATAAAGGGAAGAACTTCCTGCTCTTATTTCCAAATTATTCTATCACTGTATTACAGCAGTGATAAGGAGCTGATAAAAAAGCTCAGATATTTCCCAAGACACAAAGTCAGGTATTTATCACCATGAAAGGAGACACACGTGACTACAAGCCCTAAAATAAAGTAGGGAAGGAAGAGGTGATTCCCCCCCACTTCTCTCAGAACCTTTTTCCAGGGCCACTTAAAACCCACCCCAAAAGCACCTCAGCCATTTGTTCTCCAACCTCCAGCCACAAATTTAACCACACCAAGGTTCTTTCCTTCTTTATACTCTCTATTTCTTAAAAAGGGAAAACATCTCGAACTTTCCCCTCTTTTGTTTTAGAAGGACATGGTCTACTACACCTTTTGCTGTTATTTATTACTTTCTGTACCACATTTCTGCTGCTGAGGCAAGAAGTCATTTGCTGAGCCCACCTGGACAGGGAGATCTCTGCAGGGCAGAAACCCCACCCAGCTGAGCTCTGACCCTCCCAGGCACAGAACACCTGCACCCAGCAACGTTTTAGCTGTGCCACTCTCAGATATTACAAATGTGCACCTCCCTTTATTCACTGAACCTGCGGGCAGGACCTCACCACCCACCACAAACAAACCTGGTTTGCTCCCCAGCCCCTCAGTGTCACCAAAAACATCATTCCCTCATCCTTCAGGTCCCACCCAGCCTCCAGTGCCAGCCAGCACTGACCCACACTTCTGCAAACTTGATGCTTAAAATTCCCTGCCTCGAACCAGAAGGGTGAGTGATTGACAGCAAAATAATACAAATCTAAGGAGACAACTCAACTTCACACCAGCACAGAAGAGCTCCTCATCAGTGTTAAAATACCTTGTTTTCAAGGACAGAAAATAAGCATGGAAGCAAGCTGGATGTTAGCTTAGGTGTAAACTTAATTTTAGATAGGCTGCTATCCACCCCACATGCAGGGGGTTGTATTTTAAATATACGTATGTATATAAATAAGTAAATCTATTCTTCCACTCCTAACAGTTTGTTGATCAACACCCAATGTAGAATTCCTGTTTCTCCTCAGTTGTATTTCTCCAGGCACTGACAATTTTTGGTTCTTCTTGAAGCCAGGAATATTTTCACTTCTCTACCCTTAAGACATGAAGCCCATGAAAGTTCAATCAGAACTTCCTTTGTTTTAGCAGCTGAACGTTTGCTATTCTGCACATCCCTCGAAGGACACAAAACCCTACAGCATTGATTATACAGCACATTAGGGATCACCAAAAGAGGTCTGGTCTCACCCATTTCACTGTCCAGCAGCACAAATCTGCATCTTGCTTTTTGCACATTTCCCAAAGAAGATTAAGTTTATCTATCTAAACATTAAACTGTGGAATTTGTGACTACTGGCATTCCAAAGAAAGAAGCTCAAGAATTAGAAACCTTCTTTATATGGTATATTAGAAATGTGCTGAATGACAAAAAAAAAAACTGTAATCAAACCACTTTAGCAGAATGCTATACAACTTATTCAGATGTATGGTAAATGAAGTTATATCTTCAGTCTTCCAACTGTTCTGCTGGTAGGCTCAAGTTTCAAAATATTGTGCTTCTTTAAACAATGAGATGAATAAATTCTTCCTAATCTTTTGTGTCTGGTTCTGTGCAAGAAAAGGAATTTATTAAAAACCACGAGTGTATTTATGGATAAAAATTAACTTGTACCAAATCAAAACCCAAAGACTATAAAGCAAAAATCAGAGCAAAAGAGTGCTTGATTAATTTGGTCCTTAGTAAGAATATAAAAGGACCAGCCTGTGGAGGATATCATAAGACTGATTTATATTACAAACCCTGAACTATTGAGGTATATGCTTATATATCACATTTTATAAGAGGCATCATGGGATCACACCATCTGCTACGGAGACATCAATAACTGCACCTTTTAAAAAATAACAGCCAGAGACCGAAAATGATCACGGCGAGGTTTTCTTTTGTTTTCTTTTGAACTATGGAAATTTCCCAGTGAAAAACAGGAGCACAGGAAGGTGCAGCAGGAGCGAAGCCCAGCCCTGGAGGGGCACAGCAGTCTCGGGGCTCCCACTCCCCCAACCCTGCAGGTACAGGCAAGGGCAGCCACATTTACTGAAGATGTGGTTGTTTTAATTTTGTCTGCATGATTAAATATTTTTGTCCTTGAGCAGAAATATTTAGTCTCCAGTTGTAAGTGCAGAAAACAAACTCCCAGCAGGAAGTGAGTTATTCTTCCCTTCCTGAAAGAACTCGTAATATGGTGAGTGCAACATCACCAGTGATGGGATGAAATGGTGTTTTGAACTGGAAAAATAACAAATCTATTAGGAATAATTCCCACCAGAAACCCTGGAAACTGGACAACCTACTGCCAGTCCTTGTTTTATGCTGTGAAAACAGAAAATTAAGAGGGAGATCTTTACAACTGGATTTCAACTGGATTTACTCACAAACTCCAGCTGCACTCACTCACAGGTGAACAATTTTTTACATTCTTCTCTTTTGTATTTGGCCAAACTGAGCAGGAGGCAAAGATGCAAAGGTGTGTTGTCCCCTGCCACTTTAGGATTAATTATGGGGAAAAGTAAATGAGAACTATTTCATCTTCAAAGTGCTTTCCTAAGACATTAACATCTAATAACAGTATTAAAGTCACATTATAGATCTTTAATCTGTAGCAGTAATAATGCTGTCTAGTTTAATAAAAATACTCATTAAAATAAATATTTTGGCTATCCACTTTTAAGAACTTGCAAAACTATATCATTACCAAGTTGAAGACGCTTTGGGATAGTTCAAACTAAATTTTGAGAGCAGCACTGCTGCATTAACAGCAACTTGGTTCCCTTTCCTTGCTTATCCATGATCTAGAGACAAATGAAACCAGCTTTATCAGGATTTCTCATGTCAATACTTTTAGAAAAGAAACAAGCAATAAAAGCTGTCCTCTACCCTGGAACCAGTAACTAAGTAAATACCCACAATGAAGCAGAGCTCAGGAGTTGGGCACAGATCTACAGACCTACAGTACCCAGCTCACCCAGAGATATTCCTCACCAAATTCTACTGGAATTCCAGCAGAGGGACCAACTCTATTGCCAAACTGTAACAAGATAATTGCTGTTTTGTTGTAATCTTTGAAGCAGGAGCCCTTCATGTCAAGGATTCCTGGGCCAACCAGAGTGACACAGGTTATTGGTACCAGCTCTGGAAACACTGACACATCCCATGGAACAATTCACTGCTGAGGATACTTAAATGTTAGTAAATCATGTTCATTGCTGTAAGATCTGCCCTTTTAATTCAATAAGGAGTTTGAAAAGGCATCATAACTTCTTGCAGGGTTACATTTACAAAATTGAGTGTCAGCTTCCAAGTTTTGGGAGCTGTGATAGTTGCACATTCATCTGCAACACTGCAGGCACAGCATTAGTCAATGAGAGATTAATTAATTAAGTTGTTTACCAAAAGTAAGAAATAAAGCAAGCATATTTTTGCTGCTGGCTTCACAGAAAGTGCAATCAGCATTTTCAGAGTGCAAGGTAGTCCCTCTTTGTGATTGTTTTTGGCTGGCTGACATTCTCTTGCCAACAATGTGTTATTGCTCGCTCTTTTTTTCAACAATAATTAAACTGAAATAGCTGAAAGGCTTCTAAATAATATCCCAGCACTGTCTTAACTCGGGACTTGGAATTCCCCTGATTTTGTTTTATGAACTCCATGTCTCCTCCTTACCCCTTTTTCCCCACACAGCACCTTGGTGCAGGGCAGATGAGAAGCTGGATAATCTCAATTACAGGTGATGGCAGATGAGGTGAACTGGTACAAAGAACAATGTCTTTCATTTGAGATTTCTGCTCTTTATCTTTCTTGGAGAGCTCGTTCCTGTTGGCCTGCACTGGTGCATTTGATGAATGGCTCAGCAGCAAGGGTCTGTGTGAGCAAATGAGTAAGATACACATATCCCATCCCTCAAACCATAATGAAAATCTTTATGAGATTGGATTTATGCTTTGAGATGACCTAAGAATATGTTCCTGCCTTTTTACATATGACAATTTAGTTATCCAGTAACAGCATGAAGTGCCAGCACCAACCATTCCTGAAAGCTGGGAAGGCAACTCACACATGGGTGGTGCTACTTTACAGAGCTATTTAATATTAAATTCATTTTTGAAACTCCATAAACCAGCAGTAAGACAGACTTTTCTAATCACAAGTGTTCCAATAATCCTTTTGAAGCAACACAGCTGCTGCCAAAAAAGCAGAAGATGGAGTTTCATGGACATAAAAATGATCTGAATTACCAGAAGTTGCTCAGTCCTATCTTTTTTTCTTTATTAGCATGTAATGAGACCACAGAACTGATCTACAAGAAATACCTGTCTATAGCTGAGAGCAAAGGATGACATTATTTCTGCTGGATTACCTGCACCCAGACTCACACCTCTGTGTTGCCAGAACTGACCATATTTACCCCAGGTGGGATCTTTTTTCTCTAAACCTCACTCCTGCAAACTTGCTACTAATGACTAACAGTAGAAAAAGTTGCAAAGTTCCCCTTGACAACTTGTGACAAGGATCAAGGAGAGTCTCAAAAACTCTTGTTAAAGCTGTTACAGAAGCTCCCCCCAAAACAGTTTATCACAAAAAGAAGTATTTCAGAAGTTCTTGGTGAGTTTTTCATAGAAATTTATTACCTCTAAAAGCTGTTGCTTGATGATTTAGTGACATGAACTGAAAATTATTCAGTGAAATTGTTCACTTTCTTTGCTCAATCTGTGTTGAGTTTGCTCAAGCTTGTGTTTCCTCAGCAAGGCCATTGATAGATATAAATGATATTTAACAGGTAGAGATTCATTCTTTCTTTCTTTCTTTTTCATGATAGAAAAAGACCTAATTTTCTTTCAGTTATTAAAAGCCAAGAATAACAATACCTGAAAGAAGGTGAAAAAGTATAACAAAAATACATATCAAGTGTTATGGTCTGGACAATGAAATCCAAGAATATGATAAAGAATATACACAACCAGCATATAATTCATTGATCTCCCCTTCTCCAACCAAGGGCCATCAGCTAGTTTAAAAGTAAAATTACACACTAAAATAACAGCAGAGAGAGATAAAAATTATGAGGGTCATGCAAGGGGAAAAAGATGTATCTTCAGCAAAGATTTTTAAATGAGATGGGGAGTCAATGAGGCAGAGAAATACAGAAAAGCCCTTCCACACCACAAGGAACTGCAGAAAAGCAGATTCTTTTAGCATTAGTGGTGAAATGTGAAGTGGCAGCATGAGAAAGAAAAAAAAAGCAAAGCAGATACTCCTGAAATAAACTGCCCTAATGCTGCTTTTTAGAATGTCTATTAATTACATTAGCATGATGGAAGTTGTCTGAAAGGCCAGACAAAATCAGGAGAAGAAAATAAACGATTTGTGCTAACAGATGTGCTCACAAGTCACACAACTGCAAACGGGAGCTCAAACTGTTCCTAAGTCAGGGACTGCATCTCCCAGCTCTCCCTGAGCCTTGCAAAACTCCTGCCCAAATCCCAACCCCTGCCCTGCTGCCTGCACAGCACCTCCACTGCAAATGTTTGCAGCACCCAAGATCCCTGATGTCCCTTCTGTCCCTGTGCCAGGGACCTGCACGTTCCTGGTCACCGGGTCCAGCTGCTCCCACTCGCTGCACTCGGGGCCAAGGCAGGAAAAAAGGCAACAGGTGAGAGAAAAATGGCAAGGGCTTGACCACAGAAATAAAGTTCAAAGGATTTGCAGCAGTAGGCAGAAAGTTTAACATAAATAAGCAAACAAAAAGGTCGTTTTTTAACAGCACCAATAAATAAATAAACGCTGGGACACTTTGCTGGGCATGGGATGAATTTCCCATCAGCTGAACCTCTGGGCTGGGGCTGGATGTGGAGATTGGAAGATTTCAGCCTTCTCCCAGCCCAAACTTCCCAGCCCTGGTGGCACAGGAGCTGTCACACATGGCCAGCTTGGTTCCCTAACACGTTTCTGTCTGCTCAGCTGGGCAGCCCATGAGCAACCCAAGTCCACCTGCACTGCAGGTTTACCCCACAGAGTGTAAAATTTCTTCTGGAAGAGTCAGAATCATTCCTTAGAACATGGCATAATTTGTGTAGCATGGATGTAAACAGACTGTTTCCCTCAATTATTTATGTATGCAGATAGTTATTTTGGGGTTTTAATATTTTGGTGAAATATAAACTTTATGAAAAATTATTCAAATGGTCTGTTTAGTTGCACATGTCCCCCACAAACGTATTTCTCTAGAAAAACTTATTTAGAGCAGGCAAGAAGGTTTAAACCTGCACTCTTGTGGCTGGTTTATATAAAATGTATTTAAGAAATTTAACTATGGCTCATGATCACAGGAACTTTCTGGTGCCAGCCCATTGCACCCCACCCATCTGTGAACTCTGGCACTGCTGAGGACACAGAACTTGGAGTGGGAGAAACCTCCTCATCCACTGCTCCATCCTGAGGCACACGAGGCTCAGCCCCCACAGTTACTCCCCACATGCTCCAGGTGAAATGCTAAATACTAAACAGGAATGAATTCTGTTTCTAGAGAACTGTATTGTATTGATGGAGAATATGGTACTGATTTATATAGAACTTTTTATAACAATAACCTTGCAGATGTATTTGAAGAACAAGCAATGACAATATCAAACTGAGCTGTTTTCAGATATTGCTTGAATGTTTTTCGTTCGATTGTCAAGTGCAACGAAATAAAAAAAATACAAATTATTCAACTGTGAAATCTTATTTAAATCTAAGACTTTCTCTGGCTGTTAGAACACCTCAACCCAAGCTACACTGCAGAGCAGTTCCCAACCTGCACAATGTGGATGTTAATTCAGCTGAAGCTGCTCTGAGCCTGCCCAGCCCTGCTGTGGCCACAGGGATGGCAGTGCAGGCCCAGGACTGCATTAGCCAGGCTGTGAGCAGCTGATGAGCTGTGCTGATTCATTTCCAGGGACATCTACTTGGAGATGATTGGGTTTCAATCCTTGACCTACAGAATTTTAAGCATCGCTTCACTCATATTAGGGATTTTGTATATAGACAAAATACGGATTATGGATGACTTCTAAGTCAGCAGGAAAGGAAGTCCTTTACAGTCAAGATTATTTATTGTACTGAAGATTTGTTTAACAACAAAAATTTAAAAAAAAAACAATCCTTCCCAACTCAACTGAAAATTAAAGTTGGTAGAAATGATTGTTGTTAAGTACATAAATAACTGAAGTGGGAATGGGTAGCAGAATTTAAATATAGTCAGACACCAGCATTTTCTCTTATGAATTATTCTATCAGAAATAAAAAACTCCCATTTCACATGTTCAGTCTATTCCCCTCTCCTGTTTCTTTCAGTAAACAGCTCATACCTTGTTTGATGGAAAAAGCCTGAAAGAGAAACCTTAACATGATAAATTACCATTGGATTAAGGAGAAATGACAGCACCACAAGAAATGCATTGAATGGTTCGACAGGAGCTCTGGAGATGGTGTCAGCCCGAGTGTCCACTTTGAGAAAGGGTCACCTGGAGCAGATTTCCCAGGACAGTGCCCAGGTGAGCCTCAGGACATGCAAGGGTGGGGATTTCAGCCCAGTGGCAGCTCCAGGGGTCACCCACCCCTCCCAGCCAGCTGCACTGAAAGCAGGCAAAACTATTCATATTAAAAATAAGGAAGAGCCACATTTATGCAGGAAAAAGGGAATTGGTTTAGCTAATGAGCACTAACAGAAAAACAAGAGTATGGAGTGTTCTACCAGATCTCACCTGTGCTAAAAGCACTAATTCATCTCTAAACATCTGTCTCTGCACTACTCCAAGAAAATGCAGATTTCTTGTGGAACATGTGGGAAAGAACACTATCCCTGCAACTGAGCCATCACTGCAGTCCCCATCTTCATCTTTGTCACCAGCTCTGGCACTGTTCAATGACAGGAGAGCACAGACCCAGGACCTCTGCTTTGTCTTCTCAAAGCCAACCCTCCAAGTTAATCCTTGCTCTGCTCAGAACAATTTAAAAATCCCTACAATTATAACTTCACATGTATTTGTTAGCAACTGCTATCCAGTGAGCATGTCCCAGGCATTTATTTTCATTTCCCAGAAAATACAAGTACATAAAAAAGGTAAACAAATGTTTTAGGTGACAGCAGAAAATCAAACTCACCTTTTGTTAATAACCCCACTGGGTTAAAATAACACCACGTATTTTTTTTGTTTCAAGTATGAGTATTTACATGACAAAATAGGTAATTTAGTTTCACGTACTTAAGCTGAATTGTGATTGCAGTGCACTAATTTGTCGTTGTCCTTACTGTGACATCCCTAAATGAGTGACATCCCTAAATGAGTGACAATAGAAAAGTGCTAAGAACACACCATGCAAACAAACCAGGGAGGCTGCCCAACAGTCAGAGAGCAAACCTGGCAATACTTAAAATAGCAAGTTTGAGCTTCCTGGTAGACTGCCACAATTGCTCAAGAGGAAATCAAAATTAATATCAGAAATTACTATGCTAGGGTCAAACAAGAATTTTTGTAATAAAGCTTATTTTTTATGCATTTGTACAGACTAATATTTGCATATATGCTTCTCTATGCATATATTTTTTTTTTTTAATATCTGATCTTTGGTTTTAACCCCCACAAAAAGAAAAATGGAAGAAAAACAGATTTCCTTTTAATTGAGGTCAAAAGAGCCACCCTGCATTTATGATCCCTGTGTGGTATTTCAGGTCAAGAGCTCCAAACTTTGTGTTTCACTCGGGAATGACACAAGCCCTGTTTGCTTCCTGTCCCTTGGTGCATTTATGCATTTCCTTCATGCAGGAAAACAACCTGGGCTAGGGAAGGCACACCTCGGGGAGGAGGAGGAGAAACTGCAGCTGGAGCTGTCACAACTGAACCTCCAGTCCCTTTAGCTTCACACATGATTGTTGCAGCTTCAAGATTCCATGTTACATCTTTAATTGTGGGCATTTAGCAGACTGCCTCTTATTATTAAGACACTGCTGAATTTTATTGTCAATGTGGCCACAGGACAAGGCTAATAATTACCACCACCAGAAGCAGCTTGTGGTTTTATATTACATTGAGGTAAATTACACTGGAATTAGAGTGGATTACTTTTATCAAATGGGGAATAAGCTGTTAATTAACTCCCTGCTGTAGCAATCTTTTTCTGAGCTTGCAACTGTTATTAGCTCTAGATTAAACTGTTGAATTAATTTCCCACTTACTTACTATTTCAAGAGTTTTTAATTTACCTGGCAGCAGTTTTAATGGGAAATTGTATTAGCGAGCATAAATTGTTTTTGGGAAGGGTAAACAGTTTGTGATAATGTTTATTAAGTCGTTTTGTTTGAGCAAAAATATAATTGCAGTTTTAATTAGTGCATGCTTGTTGGAGTATTAGGTTTGAGATTACATTACGGCATTCTGAGGAAACAACCGCCCAGGTAATCCCAGCATTTATGAGTGAGAGCAAAGGGAAAAACTGGGTCAACACTGCCCTGACCCTGGGGGTGCACACAAACACACATCAACACACTAACACACACTCAAATTCACACAAACACACTCAAACTCAAATTCACACAAACATACTCAGATTCACTCAAATACACACAAACACAAACAGTCAAATTCACACAAACACAAATTCACACAAACACACACACAAACAAATAGTCAAATTCACACAAATACCCACTCAAATTCACAGAAACACTCAAATTCACACAAATACACACGAACACTAAAATTCACACAAACTCACTCAACCGCACACTCAAATTCACACAGATACACACGAACACTAAAATTCACACAAACTCACTCAACCGCACACTCAAATTCACACAGATACACACAAGCACTGAAATTCACACACACAAATTCACACAAATCACAACCACACACTCAAATTCACACAAGCACAGGGGCCCAGCACGTTCAGAGAAGGGCCAGGTGTTCCCTGAGCTCTCTGCTCCCCTGCTCAGTCCCACCTCTGCTCTCCCCACTCACCAGCCCCTGCATTCTCTCCTCTGTAACACAAATTCCCTCCTCATGAAGGATTTGTAGGAACTGAGCGTGGAGGACACGATTCAGAGCTCAAAGTGACCTGGGGAAGGAAAATCACCTGGGTCACCCCAAGCCCCATCTCCAGGTGCTGCACTCTGCAGCCCACTGCCTGCCAGGCTGGAAAAGAGCATTTTCTGACCATGGCTGTGGCTGGAAAAGCAGGATCTAGCTACAGACCCGGGTGTAAGCAACTCCATCACAGCCTAAAAACAGCCATCAACACCCAACCCAATTAACATTTGTCCTTGGGCTCTCCCCTCCATCAGCACTTTTTTCCCGTACTGCCTTCGAGGTGTGGTCAATGTTAGAAACCATTAAATGTTCTTCAAAAAGTCTGTAATGTGCCTTTTTTTAATCCAAGCATGAACATAAAAATGTTCAACTGAAGTTTATTCAATTAATTTTGGTTCTCGATTTATAAAGATTTTACCATTCATGCAAAGGAAAATGAGAATTAAGATGCAATGTGCTGACATGGAGTGGAGTTTTACAGCCTTTTTAATACAGATGTAATTTTAAAAATAATAGGTTTAAAATAGTAAAAAACCAAAAACTAATAGTTTTGCTAAATTACCTTTTTATTATATGGTTTCAATTAGCATTCCCTCATCCTCCCACCCAACATGCAGATTGTTCTCTCATTGCTCTGAAGGAAATTATAGATGATAGAAGTACAGAAGATACTTCAACCAAATGTTAGTGCCTCAATTGAAAACACAAGTACACAGCATGCCCAGAATGATTTGTTGCAGCAAATTCTATAAAAGTTAACAGTTCCTAAAGAAGTGTATAACTTATGGAGCATGGTTCTTGCATATGGTAATAGATTATCCTCCTAAACTCATCAGTTATTACATTTAATATGCACTATGCTAAAAATTACAAACAATAAAGTGCTTTCATCCTGACTGTGGTTTTTCATGTCTTTGAAGCCACCAGAAAGCTGAGGTGGTTTTAGTTAAGGTATTACTCTAGAGCATGAGGAAAATGTTATACTGCAGGTGCAGGGGAGATTTAATCCACATGTTGTGAGGTTACGTGTGGATATAAACAGTGGATTAATCCTCGGGTCCCTTCACTTCTGACTCCTCCAGCCAGAAGAAAAATGGCATAATTCTGAAATTGTATGGTTCCCTGTGCTGTCAACAGCTTCTATTTCATCTGCAGAAGGTTCTGTGAGACAGAGCCCAACTGATCACCATTTCATCATCATTTATAACACTGAAGATCACAAAACATGTAGGAATATCCATACTGAGAGAAAGAACAGAGGTCACTGCTGCAGACATAAATGAGCCCAGCCCCATAAAACCCACTCAGCCTTTCCTGCAGGGCTGTGCCCAACCACAACACTGAGCTCAGGCAGTTCAAGTGAACCCTGTCACAAAGCAGAAACTCAAACCCATTCAAGAATGCTTTAAACACCTGAAATCAAATTTCAAGGTGTTCTAGTAAGACCAAATTTAATACTTCCTTGAGTATAGAAAGTATTAATTCTCTTCCCTGATCTAATGATCACAGCTTTTAATGCTCTAGGTTCCATAGCTAAAGTTCACGTTCGGAAATTCCAAATATCTTCTCAATATCTTTTTTAATTATCCTCCTCTTAAGGAATAAATATTTTAGCCGAATAAAATCAGTTTCATTTCCAGAAAGACCATAATATAATATTAAACACTGATATATAAATGTATAGGGCTTAAGATTTCCACAAAGAAATCTTTTTGTCACTTCATATTCTATGTTCTCAAACAGGAAAGGACACTTATGGTAAAGGATGCTCAGAAAAAGGGAGCCTGTGACCACAACAGAGCAGAACTAGAACCTATTCCAAACCCACCTCACTAAGGGATTCAATCCATGTAACTTTTAAACATCTCTTTTATTGATTTTTTAAGGAAAAGAGAGTAACCTAATTAGAGCAAATACCTGAAAGATTTCTTTGGACAATTTCCTATTTATCTATCAGCAATATGTACCATTCATAGTATCTTTGTATCTTACACTCCATTATGGCATTCCCTAGAAAGGGTATTTGTCAAATATAAACCTGTCAGGCTACAGTAGATCTGGGTTAAGATTAGCTTTCTATTCCACACCAATCTGCCTGACATAACTATTACAGGACACAAGTTGAGAACACGAGCAGGTTCAATCCCTCTGTCCAGAATACGAAACCAGAGCTGGTAGATGGAAGTTTTCATTTCTTTTCTTAGAAACTTAGGAGAAGAGAAACCTATTGGGAGATTTATGGGAATCTATAGAGTCAATTTGATATGATGCTTTTTAGGTATGTACACAATCACAGATCAGTAGAAATCAACGCAGATTTTCTTACTAAGTCTGACAGCAATTTTATAGTTGTGATTGTTACATCTAAAAGCAGCAAATTTTAGACATATGTATGAACCAAAAGCTAATCACAGCTCAGAACCAGAGCTAAAACCAGCCATTCATTCACATGAGATACAAACAGCAGCAAACACCGTGGATTTGAGGAGCCCTGAGCTTTGCAAACTTCATTTGTGTTTCACCAGGAAAAAAACCCCAAAGTTCTTAAATCTGGAAAAAAGAACTCTATTAAAAGCACATACACACTGCTAAAACTGAATTTAACAATACTGAGAAGCTGGGAATAAGGGCACCACTAACAATATAAAAACGTTTACAGAGAGTAAGAAGAAAGAAAAGTTCAAATGTTCACCCGCGTACACAAATCCTGTCTGTGCCCAACTCTCCCCGTGTTTTAGGAGTCTCCAGGTGGAGTTTTGGGCACAGGGAGAGGATGCAGGGAAGGACAGGTTCTCTGAGGAGCTGCAGGAGATCTCCCCCTCTCCAGGCTCAGGAAGGGCTCCCGTGACAGGCGGTGACAGCAGCCCCAGCCCTGTTGTGTCTGAGGCAGGTACGCTGTAAAATTTCAATGATGCCTTTAAATTCTAATGGTTTCAAGCTGCTGTAAACTTCTGCAGCCATCAAAAATAATCTGTCATGGGACTAAGGGGTATGAACATCATGTCAGAGCCACTCTGCTGTTAGATTTATTGGAGGGTAAAGCATGTCATTTATGCATCAACTCACAGGAGAAAAAAGTAATCCCTATGAAGTCAATCTAATAATAGACTGGAAAGCAATGATTACTGTTTCATGTGCAGCAGCTATTTGTAGCAGAAGTTGGCCTAATTCAGCAGGCCTTGCCTGTCAGAGCTCTGGGATTAGCAAGTGTTTAGATGAAAATCTATCGGGAAACATCAGGAAATGTTTTAATGAAGAACAAAAGTCTTCATTGTTACATTTAATATTTGCTGAAACTTTTCCATTTGCACCACTACATTTCTAAAAAGCTTACTGGAAGTGACATCCCAAATAGAATACAAATGTTGAGGGACTGCAACTGCAAATTATCTTCCACAGTTCTCTGCAATTTCACTGCAAAAATCTGCTCTCACTCTTCTCCTGTGGGCGGATTGCCCTGAAATTGAGTGCAAGATTTTTTAAAGACATGACTAATAATCATGGCCTCAGTGTACTACACACATTTTCCACCATCTCACTATTTCATACCTGTTGACTAATCCACCTCGTCAGTCCCCACATGGCATAATCCAACTGCTGGCATCGTTCTGGAGGAGTGGAAGCAGGATGATTGACAGCTGCCAGTCAGAACCCAGACACAGAAATGGCACCATGGGAACCAGAAGATGCCAAGGGAGTCCCCAGACCATCCCCGTGCCAGGAGCCAGGCTTTAGCTAATTTAGCTCTTAGTGCTACCAAGACCAGCTAGTTCCTCAATTAACACAGTGCCTAATCATCTTAGCCTTGAAAAATATGCAGGTAGCAAATCCCAAAACTAAGCCATATGTTACTGTCTCCTACACTATTTTGATCTCAGTATCATTTTCACTGTACCAGCACTGAGGTCCTACAGGGATATCACACAAATACAGCTTTGGACCAGTGCTGCTCCAGAGATCAGAATCCAAACATCTCTGACCATTCCTCCTCAAATTCCTGATCCTGATCCCTGGCAGACAACCTTCAGATCTCGAGAGCTTTGTTCAGCTTTCAGGGCTGAGATTTCTCCCTCATCCCAACATTCCCCAATCCTCCTCTTTGTGCAGGTGGCACAGACAGGGCTGGCTTGAGCACAAGAAACCCATCCAGAGAGACCCCAGGATTTACTGCTTCCTCTTCCTACCTCTTTTGTATCTCTCCTCTTTATTGCCTGGAAATAAACTCTAACTTGAAAGGAAAAGAAAAATGGTCATGGAGCAGTTTCTAGGATGGCTCTGCTTTTCCAATCAGAAGCTGGGTGCAGAGGATTTTGGAGCGAGCCATGCTGTGGGAATGGCTCAGCTAATTGAGGCCAACCTCAAGGTCAACACAAACTGTGGTGCAGACACAAAAGTCAAGGGCAAAAACATCAAAAAAAGAAAGGCAGAGTCATATGATGCAAGGAAAAATGGAGATCAGGAGAGACACAACAGAAAGGGAAGGATGTGTCCATCTCAATGGGCAGAAAACTTTCCCAGGATGTTTTCCTGAGTGCAATCTACAGTGAAAACATCCCATAAATGAACACAAATTCTCAACAGGACTAGGACTCATGCTTAGCTAATGTAGACTGATAAGCTACTCTGAAAAAAATGTTATCTGTAATTAAAATTTGTAATGAACCAGTTCCAAAACAGGAAGGCCAAAACAAGTCATGGAGCATTTCCTTGACATTTTAATAGGTTTGAGTAAGAGATTCTGCTGACAAGTTTTCAGCAATCTAACCCACCTACAAACACAAAATAGCCTTCTGCAGCTTTACACTGACTAATCTAACAAACTTCAGGAAAAGAGGTGGAGATCAGTATATCCACATACTCCACAGGACAAGGGAAGTACTAAACCCAGCAGAGCCCTCAGAACTGCCACTGCGAGATGGCAAAGCTTTCTGGGTCAGCTGAATTTGAATAATAGGGTGTTCTTAGCCCAAATAACCTATTGACTTCCATCCCTAACAAAATGGAGAGGCTCTTTCAAGTGCCTCCCAGATTTAGCAGCTGTTGCTCCGACACTGTCAGCAACGCATCCATCTTAATCACAGTCCGAGCCTTTCAAGTCGCCTCTCTCCTCCCTTCCTTCCACCCAGCAGCTCCCAGCTCGGTGTGACCAGGAGCTCAGGCAATTCCCTGCTCTCTCCTCTTTGTTTTAGCATCTGATGCCTGTACATCTCCCCATTTTTGTCCTGCACTCATAGGAAGCCTACATTTGGCTGCCTATGGGAGGTGCCTTCAGGCCGTTTTTGCTTTGCTCTTCTCAAGCATTCTGCTGCAGCAACTCCCCTGTAACTTGCCTTGCCCATCACCACAGGCACTTTACTTTTTATCCTCATTATTCTTTTTGATTTCTCTTTGCTTGAAATAAGTCTCCATATGTTTTGCTCTCCTCTTATTGGAAGATGTTAATGCTGTATACCAGAGGGCACAGTCAGATGAGGGATTGCCATTTGGACAGAATTATACACCCAATTACTGCCCAGGGTATATCACCTGTATGAGTGCTTTCAGCACATCTCAGCTCTGTTTCTGGCAGAATTAAAGGCAATATTTTACTGCTGGAAAATAATATTCAGTGCTTTCCAAAGGAGTATTTTTTCTGTCAAAGTCATTCAAATTACCTAGTACTTAATGGCCTACAATTCACTGTAGATATATTTCTAGTTCTTAAAAATGTGACCCATCTGAATTGTAAGTGCTTTTAAAACAAGAGCTCAGCCATATGCACTTTTAGTTAATTTAAAACCATATTCAAACTCTACTCCTCATTTGAGTTCTCATCTGAAAAAGTGAACTATTACTTTAAATGTATAGATTGTAACAGATCAGGAGTTCCTTAAAAAGAAACCAGTCCTGTTTCACCAGCAAGTCATGAGAGGGCTGCACATCTGAAAGAGCTCTGCTGTGCTGGGTAATTCACATTCACCGAGTGGATTAGCTGAAATAAGCATAATAAATGAAAGAGAATAAAATAAAAAACAATTTCACACTAAGGGAAGGCTTGACTTATAGGAAGTGGCAGCTCTGATGGCCCAAGGCACAGAATTAGTTTTGCCACTCGATAATTTGACTGATTCACTCGAGTGGCCAGAAAAGGACATTTTCTGCCTGATTTCAGTGTAATGAAGTCACCTGCTCTGTGACTGCCAGAGCCAAACCAAATGCAGCACCAGGACCAGGCTTCTTGCTCGTGTGAGACCCAGCTACAGCTGCACATTTGCCTTTTTTCATGTGAAACCACGCAAGCACCATGAAAATCACCTGTTCCATTCACTCCCCTATTTACAGAAAGCTTGGGGCTAGTGCTGGGATGTTCTCAGTTCTGCTGCAGCAAAGAGCCTGTGCTTTGCTTCTTTTTTAACAAAGGAGGTGACAAAGGCAAAGATACAAAAAATAAAGTCATTCCAAGGGACTAGAAATATATACGATATTTTTTCTTAATTAGGAATGATTATGAAATTCTTTATAAACAATTACAGCAGACTTTACATTAAAACTACAAACATCCATTAAAATAATTTTCCTCCTCACACATGTTATATAAAAAGTCTGTAATATAGAGGCAGAGATTTGGGAACACATCTAAACAACTTGCATGACATGATGTCAGTTTTATTCCTGCTCTGCTGAACTGGGGTCAGACTGGTAAATGTAATATATGTGCTCATCTTTAGGCATATGCCCAGTTTCACTGGTTATTATTTACAGCTAACCTTTCAGGGTAATGACTGTATACTGCATGTCAAAGGAACAAAATGTTATATTGCTATTGAAGAGGATATTTTCTTCTTTTTATGCAAATATTAGATTGAGACTGCTCCAGTCAGGAGAGATAATCCACTTAGAAATATTATTATTATTAAAGCATATCCAATCAATATGCAAATGCAAAAACAACAGTAATTAAGCATTTTAGTTTTTACAATTGTTCAACAGTAAAAACAAAGATGTAATGTGCATCAAAATTATTTAACATTTTACAACCAATTTTCTACTTGACATATGTTAGTGCATGATTCATCTACATTTTTCAGAATCAAAGTCCATGATCTGGCAAACTAATTCTGCTAATAAAACGAAAAGGTGACCTTGCTTAATTTAATAAGTCTGTGTAGAAATACTCTTTCAACATGTTAAAGAATTACAAAAAGGTTATCATAGCTTGCTTTCATGGGAGACTACTCTACCTTTTCCAGCTCATTTCTCAGGCTTTTACTGTAATTCATTAGATTACATAAAAACAATGTAGATCATTATATTTTAATAAAGGCTTTCTTCTCCTAATAAAATGTCTGTAATTTATATTCAGACATGGATTATATAAAATGCTTCTCTTTCTGAAGTGCAGCTTTTCATATTCAAGTCACAGGAGGTTGGTAGCTGGAGGAATTTCTATTTTTTTTTACAAAGGATTTTCAGCATGAATTTGGTTTCTAGATTGAATCCTCCAGAACTGCAGCCCTACATTTATCTTTCAAAGAGGAACAACCCAGGAACAGCAACACCAGCTGCCAGCAGCAAACCAAGAGGCCTCTCTGTTCAGCAGAGGATGGTGCACAACACTACACTCATTAATCTGCTTCTTCTGCTTTACACCAATTAATGTCCACTGTGACACAACAGTTTATACAACTAAACTATACAGCTGTACAGCCTGTATAAAACTGCACAACCAGAACTGTTTATACAACACAAATACATTTCCAGTGGAATCCCACTACACCCTCACTTAATGAGAGTGATCAGGCAATCAATCCATTTCAGTTATTCTTGCTTCCAAATAAACACGTGCACCTCTTCAGACTGCTCAGAAAAAGATGTTTCCTGTTCAACACAAATTCTAATTTGTTGCCAGCCCTTGGCATCACGTTTCATTGCTTGGGGAGGGCTGAGAGAAGAGCACATGGCTCCTGTGCAGGAGCAGACACCACTCCAGCTAAGGTGTGACCCTGGCACCAGGCACCGACTGCATTTGCAATTCTGCAAAGAATCCTTAGAGAACCTGTCCTCCAAAACTCTGTGGGAAGGAGGAAAACACTTGTGGTTAAGACACCAGGTAATTGGGATTGTTTGTTTGCTGATCTTAAATCACACTGAGGCATTTCCCTCATGTAGGACTCCAGGACTACGGGACAAGGACCAGAGCACAAACACATTTAAAATCACAGTGAAAGCACTCAATACCTGACCAAAACTTTGGAACCACCTGGATTTAAGTACACTTCATGTTTACTTTTTAATCCAGAGAGATGTCTTCTCTCCTTTTTCCTGCATAACTTCACCAGCGTTGTTATACCAAGAATTTTGCTAAAATACTGATTTTACAGCTTTCCTTTAGGACACCACACTACTCCAATCTAATGCAGATCTGAATGCTGCATTTCAAGAGGATATTATTTATGTAAATATAGCAGCCTTTGGCATTGCAAGTAGATGATGGATCAGTATTTTTCTGCAACCAGAGGTGTATTATCCTTCCAGTTAAAATTGTACCTACTGATGTTCTAGGCCACAGAAGTAAGGATTTAAGTGTGTGTAGATAACTTGAGTTTAACAAGTCTCTGAAATACTGCTGGATACACAAAATGCAGTCAGTGTGGGAATCTTACACAAACACAATGAGATGCATTTAAATACACTTGTTTGTGATACTGGTAACTATTTGTTCAACTTTACAGTAACTTTGATAAAGGAAAATAAAACCTAACAAAACCACTTCAATTGTAATAGTGTTATTGCCAAAACAGTCCTCCAGGAAACAGGGAATGCTGAAGGCAAATTTTTCACACCTCCTGATGCTATTTATGACTTTAAGGCACTTCTTAACGATAACTTAAAGGAGCTAAAAAAAGGTTTCAAAGTCAGCTGAAGACGAGAGAAGCAGACA
This sequence comes from Dicaeum eximium, assembly GCA_013396995.1. NCBI lineage: Eukaryota > Metazoa > Chordata > Aves > Passeriformes > Dicaeidae > Dicaeum > Dicaeum eximium. The sequence continues at coordinate 2,955,477 of VWZP01003405.1, forward strand.
GGTCTTAAAATCACTACAGACCTGAGTGCCATGAGACAGGAGAGTAACAGAAAAGCTGGTAGAAAAGAATGCCATGGATGCTAGAAACAGAGAGATGAAAACTTACTGGTTTTGCTAACCCTGTGACACTTCAGCCAGCTTCTTCAAATGTTTCCCTTCCATCTGCAAATCAAGACAAGCTCAGTGGAGCCCTACCCTGAGTGTCAGGATGATACAGTCTTAATTCTCTCAGCATGACCACCCTGGTTGAACTTTGCTTTCCCTAAAGATGTAGGAACTCCGTAGGATCAAATTTTAAAAAAGGAAAAAAAAAAGCATAAAAATGGAAGTATATTGCTGAGTTTCACACTTCTTGGACAGTAATTAGTAGCTGAGGCTAAGTGTAAATTAAATTTACAACAAGGTTAACCATTCAGCAAAATCTCAACAGCTTCAGCTATTCATTTGTCAAAAACGTCGTGTCCCACCCAAAGAGCAGACACTGAAAATGGATTCTTAAAGATAATATTAAAAAAGAGAAAAGGAAAGAGAGGTACTGAGTGACTCACAGTCACCAAGTATAGTTCTCAGATTATCAGAACTCTACTGAATGGCTGTATTAAAAGAGTAATGATATGATCCTGCATTCCTCATTCACTCCAATTCAGGCTGCCTTCAGCACAGAAATCTGCTGGCATGAGATGGGTGGTACTCAATCATGCTGCACACATGGTCTTTAATTTTAAAATCCAGTTAAATAGATGTTCTAACATCATTTTTTATCTAAGAACATTTCATGATAAAATGAAAGAGCGCACATGTAACTTATTTGTCAGCTTTACTGTGCAGTGGATAACTTTCCATGTTACTCACACGAGCTTTCACTTCCCAAATCTATCTGCATTCATTATGACAGTAAAAATGAAGAGTTGCTAAAGAGACGTATGCATTTTTATTATTGTTTGAAAAAATAGATCTTTCCGCAGTCCTTTGAGCTTCTGAGTGTGTGATTTGTATAAAATATTTCTCATTTTGGGGACACGGCAGATGGAGTGCAGGGCACTGTGGGATATGCCATTTATCACGATGACAGTGCGTAGGTAGCACTGATCCTCTCACCACAGGGGGAAGCTCGAGCTGCAAATGTGGAGCAGCATTAAAAGCCCGACGAGTGGAGTTTGGCAACACTTGTACTACTCATTAACTTAATCATATTAATTTATTAGCCATATATATCAAAGTAATTCACTACTGAATTGTCACCAAGAACAATTTATAAACTGTTAACGTTCCCCATAGGCAGAGGAGTGTTGTGGCATCCTTAATCAGTGTGTTTGCCTTTGATTAAAAATAATAATTTCTACCAAGCCAGGTAATTCCAACAATGACAAAGTCCTGCATATGTTTCTCATTATAAATGGAACTTTCTAATGTCACCTATGACAACTAAAAAAAAAAAAAGGGGGAAATTGTAAACAGCGAAGTGAGCCACAGAAATGGGATATAAACACACAGAAATGTTCAGTTAAATGCTGGAAGTGAGGAGAGGTCTGTGGGGTCGCTGGCAGCAGGAGCTGCCACAGGCTGTGCTGGCTGATGTGTGCCCACCTTGATAAACACAACTGGGCACCAGAGACCCCAAAAGCCTCCAAGCTCCTTCACTGCTCTATCACAGATACCACATTAAAATGCCCAAAGACTGCAGCAAATCCTGGCTTATCCTCCCTTTTCTGTATAAAGTGGCTGCTGCTGTTGCTGCTGAACTGAAGGAGCACATGAAGTTACCATTTCCTGTGAGCTGCTCTATTTGAGTCCCACAATGATGTGACTTGGTGCAGCTATTAAAATATTAACTCCACTGAATTATTAATTACCTGAAACTATTAAGTTCACAACAGATTCTTTTAACTATTAATAAGACAAAACTATTCTGAAAAACTTATTTGTATCTGTACAAACGAGTCAATATTTTAAACACTGCATTCTTAAAAACTCTAGACAAAGTGTCTATTTTAACTGCTCATGAAATAAAAGAAGAATCATTTCAAGAGGGATGAAACTAACGTAGCTGATAATGAAAACAGCAGTTTATCTTACACACTGGCAATGCAAGTGGTTTGCTTCTGTCTGAGTACCCACTTGAAAATGCCTTTTTTTTCTCTTCTCACGCGTTTCACCACCAGCCAGGCTTCCTGCCATGGCTGTGCTGAGCCCTCAGCAGCTCCCAGCCCTAAATCCTTGCTGTGATCCCTCTGCTGACCCCCAGCTGTCCCCTGCCAGCCCTGCCAGGACAGCCTAAATGAGGGGTAGGAAGACTGGAGTTGCACAGATAACTATCAGAAGATCCAACCACTCTCTTTCAGCTCATTCCATATGAACAGTTTGCTGAACCATTGGCTTCAATCACGTAACAGATTTCAGTTTCTCTCCACACAGCAAACTGGTGCTTCAGACCCCAGAACTTCCTTGGGAATCTATTCCACGGATAAGTCCCAGCTGTCTTGTTAAGATACACCGATGATAAAGACTTGTACATTAGTAGGAGATAAAGCCTTTTTTTTGTTCATGTCACTTCATCCCAGGGCATTGTTTGAAGGACTGAGCCTTTGATGACCATCCCTCTGTGACACGCAGGTTTTTAGCTTTGCCCTCGCAGCAGGCAGGGGCACCACGCCTATTCCCACATTTCCTACACCAATACAAAAAGGAAAACACTTTCTCCTAAGTTAACATCAAATGGACAGTGCTCAACATCAGCTTGTGAAGGATCAGTCAGGGCACGGTTCCTGTGCTGCATCCCACACACACCACCTCATCTTTCAGGCACAGCACTAACCCAGATGTAACCCAAATATTCCCATTCCCCCAAGGTGCAAAGTACCTACAAACATTTAGAAAGGTCGAGGCTTCACGTGCAGCTCCTTCACATGTTACTGAGGTCTAAGAGGAGATGGAGCTCGCTGTGCCAAGAGGTCAAAAAAAAAAATACCCTGCACACTGGGAAATGCAGTGTGCCTAATTTAACTACCTGTTTATTATGTGAAAATGACCATGTAAACTGAGCTGACACAAACCAAATGGGTGATGAAAATAACAGCACATTTCAAGGAGTGGAAACACAGATGGCTCGTCTGAGTCTGCAGGAAGTTACTAATCATCACTGTAATACCCCCTCCAGACAGAGCTGCGAGCTCTGCAGCCACAACTGCGACTCCTCAGACCCATCCATCTCACCAGGAGCCAGCCCGGACGCCACTGCCTCCACTTCAGCTTGACAGCAGGCTGAAGAGGAGGGAAAAATGAAAAAAATGCAATGCTGGATGAATCATGCTGCATTTGCTGATGGGAAGCCTGTTACTAAAATGAAGGAAGCAGCTCGGATGCTAAGCTGGACATAGAAAATGAGGGAGCCACGTAAGAAGAGTGGATTTTTATTTTTTTTTTTTAATTAGAATAATGTAGGCAGACTAACATTAACATCTGCATATCTGTGCTGTAGGAAAAATGGGCAAGATAAGACAAGGATTATCAAGGACAAGAAGACATCCAGAGGAAATGCTTGGGGCAATTACACTGCAGTTAGACGGGGCAGATAACCAAGGAAGTCAAGATATAAAAATTCCATCTTGCCTCCCTATCAGCCTCTGCTCCTCTGGAAGGGATGGATCCGACCCTCCCATGCTGCAAAATCTCCTCAGTCGTGGTCCTGCCCCCCTCCCCCAGCCATCCAAACATCCACACGGGAGCTGGGAGCAGCTTTTATTCCAGTCTATTGTCTGCCATTTGGAAATGTGGAAGAAAAACCTCTGTTCTGTGACAAGTGTTAAAACCCATTTTGTTCTTATTTCAGCCAAAGGAAAGACTCCAATCCCTAAGTATTGCAGGCACCCAGAGCAAAGCCATCAGTAATTTGAGTGGAAAGAGGTACAGATGAAGCCAATGGGGGCTTCACATCTGGGGTGCCCCATCGAGAGCCACAACAGCTCAGACCCCCACGGAGGCTCTTTTGGCACCTTTGCTTGCTCAGCAACTCCCCCAGCTCTTCCCTGTCCTTTCCTCAGGAACAAGATAAGCCCCACGAGTCCCTGGGGAGCTGTGGCTCTGAGTGACAGCGCTCAGGAGCTGTCCTGCTGGTCTTGGGGCCACCTCAGCCACAGGGACCCTCCCTGTCTGCAGCCCCTGGTGACCCCACCATGCTCTGAAAGGGGCATTTCCCCCTCCAAGCTGCTCCCAAACCCGTTCAGCTGCTCCAGGCACAGTGTCTGGGACTCCCCAAGGTTCTCCCAAGGTCAGGGAGGTGGCTGCCCTGACAGACACCCCCAAGAAACACCTCCCTCTGTGTGCTAAATACAGGGGATGGAGCCCACTCACTCTTCAGGCTCCAGACAACTCCCAACAGCCTGGAAATTCAACTTAATAATCTTCTACTCAAACTGTGTTCTACTCAAAATATCTGTGAGACACAGAATGTGTCTGTGGTGCTTCACTGTGCATCCCCAACACGCTGCATCCTAAAATATTCCCAGTATGAAGCACCATGGCAGTCTGCATGATCTGGTGTCCTATTGCAAGCACACACACAGAGTGGAAAAATAACATGGAATATTCTGGATTTCCGAGAAGAACTCACCAATGCAAGAGGCTCTTGTGCTTTCCTGTCTATCAGGAATAACAAACAGGAATCCATGAAATTCCTGAGCTGAGAACACAGAGATACTAAAAAACCCTTATTTGTAAGCTCTGGGAGGGAAACCACAGCTCTGGATCTGTCACAAACACGGGCAGCGCACGAGGCTGCAGCAGCCCAGACTTTATAATATTCTCCTAAACACTTCACTGTGTTTGGTTATTAGGGAGTTACAGTTTATTTAGACTGGACTTTGACAGCAATCCTAAAAGCCTGTTGAACATTTAAGCAATTACTTTTATGAATACAGCCTGTGAATATAGCTTTATTACGAAAATCAACTTACCTTTAGCATACAGCAATTAATAAAAAATTAAAACACTCATCAGGATAGCACAGGATTTAATTTAAACTCTATTAATAAATTAATGAAGTGAAATTAAATACTACGCATTAAATGATGTTTATAATTCCACATATTTTCATGCTAGATTTTTCACTTTATGATATTGAAAGCAGATTATTAAAGCCCAATGCACTGTGGCAACGTGGACTTATCTGCTTTTCAAGTGTTTTGTCTGTAATTCCTACAAGCATCTCTGTCTTCCCAGCACACATTAATGGGGTTACAATGCAGCAGGCATTAGCCACGCTGCTCAGATCCCACGAGAACTAAAACACACACACATTTCAAAGGAAGAAATGCCTCTTACAGGCCTCCCAGACAATAGTTCAGCTCCTCAGGTTGTTTTTGTTTTGGTTTTTTTTTCCCTTGCTTTTACTAAAATAACACATTTAATGGAATTTCCTGTAAGGAAATTACAATTAATAAAGAACTAAATTACAAATCCATTCGATTTCAGTCACTGCAGCAGCAAAACAGAGTTTTCATGAACGCTAAAAAAAAAAAAAAATCCAATAATGTAACCTCTGGTAAAGCCTGCAAAAGCCCTGAAGGACAAGGCAGTTAGATCAATATTAGTTTATTTTAACTGCTGTGCAGTATGAAGAGATGAGGCTGATCATCTGATGGGTTTTATTACCTGTTGGGGAGATCAGCCCTGGTGATAGGAGGCCGGGGACGCCGTGGGGCAGCAGCCGAGCGTTCTCCTGGATCGCCACTCCCAGGGAGCGCTTGGGGGGCCTTCCCGGGCGGGAGCTGCTGGGACAAGAGCAGAAATAAGAGTTTCCTTTGTGAAATATTTGCTTACTTCACACACCATCCATTTGTATAAAATACATAAAACATCAGCGATAGGTGAAAATAAAAATCAGGAGTTCCTGCCTAGGACAAAAAAAGAAAAAAAAAGGAAAAATTGCTTGATTAAACATGGAAGAAGTGCATAGGTGTCACGTGAGCCAGGAGTAAAAGTTTTCCATTATCCAAGGCCTCCATGACCTCAGAGGTGCTTGGTGCAGAGGGGTCACAGCAGTGACTGCTCCAAAGTCTCTGCTATGCACCTGAAACACAGAAAATTACAGCCTGTGATGCCTGAAGAGGAGGAGTTGAAACCCTGAAATCCACATCACCTCAGACCTTGCTCTGGACCACAGCAGGTACCTGCCTCCTTCTGAAGGGCAGCCTTAACTTCACCCTGAGCTCTGCAAAGCTCACCATCACCTTCACCAGATTGACTGGTGGGTTTAACTACTGCAGATCAAACAAGTGTTAGCCCAGCCTGCCAAAAAACTCACCAGTTTATGAATTATGGATGCAGATTTTAATCCAAAATGCCAGAGGTCCCTTCACAGACTGCTTCCATTGAACTCCTGTTCTCAGCTACCCCCTACCTGTGTGCACATGTCCCCATCCTCCTCTGCCATCATAACACAGATTTACAGGCCAAAAAACCACTTGAATCGACTCTTCCTCAAGCCATCTAATAAAAATGCAACCTCCTCATGTTTGGAAAAGTATTGCTGCTTCTCTTTGGTCATAACAGATTTTACTCTGTTGAATAATAGAGCTTTTGACAACATAGAGTGAAACACTGTATAAAATAACTAAGCTGCAGCAATGAATGAGGTTTGAATAGGAAGCATTTCCAAAATGACTTCTAGTTCACAAAGAAATTTAAGTTAAACTTCACTCTATCAAGTTACAGTGGCAAAGCCCTCCATCAATGCACGACAAACTCTGCATTTAAATGAAGACAACTTCCAGCAGCACTCCACAGAGGTACCATTAACCTGTTCATTTTTCACACTGTGCTAGTGTTATTTTGTTTTACTGTACATCAAAGTAGCACAAAATCATTTTTTTTGTTTACTATTTTATCTCTATAAAACCATTCCCCCCTCTTTTTAGCTTCAGGTTTGTCCATTTTGAATTTCATTTTATTCAGTATTTTTTCCATTTTTCTTTTTGATGCTTTCAGTTGTTTATCATACTATGATGGCTGTGCAGTAAAGCTTGCTACAAGAATCACTGGGCTATAATAAAGTAAACCTAAAATAAGAGCATTTGATTTCCAGGGGAAGTTTGAGGCACACATGCATTCTCTATTAAAATCACCTGCTGAAATCATCCCCTGCATAACAAAATTGTCTAACAGACAGCATTAGGTTGATACGTGGGGGTTTTGAACAAACAGGAATCGTTGTTCTTTTGAATTACAGAAGCCTGTAATCCACAGGCATGTCTAAGTGCTTAGCTGGCACTTACTGTCTCTGAAAAAAGCCCTACAAACCAGCTAAAATTAGCAGCTTTCTACAGTGGAAGAGCTCAATCAACAAAACAACAAAACATTCTCTTCCCAAGCTCAAATACTAACAAATCTTTTGCAGAAAACGCCATATGTTGGTATTAATCTAAGAAAAAAATTTTCAAAATGCAACAAACAGCCTTAAAAGATTTTACGAAGAGACTTTTTAGTTGTGATTTGTGTTTTCAGAGGACGAGCAGGGGGCGACTGTGCTGTTCCAGCCCTGGTTCTGCAGTTTTTGCCCTGACAAGCTCAGCTTAAGGTGTTCCCACAAGCAGATGTGACACCTGTGCCTGAGCACTGACCCACATGGAAACCCAAGAGATGAAGGAAGAGAAGTTCACACCAAAAACTTACTCTATTCCCTTCCAGGACCCTGCTGGCTGTGTTATATCCTCCCTCACACAGGCAAGGGGAGTTCCACTGGGAAAAGACAGCACTTGGTGTCTGGGATTGGGGTCCTTTTGGGGAAGGGGCCTGATGGACTGAAGGAAAAATTGTCCTCCTACCCTAGTGAAACCCTTCTAGTGAGAATTCCTATAAACCTGCAACTCCTCGGGCCCACATTCGGGGCTGACACACAGCTGTAGCCAGGATAATTTGACTGGAATTGTTCCCAGCTGAATCTGTTCAAATAAAACCCAAATCCTTTGTATCTAATTTTATCTCAGATTTAAATGAAAATCTGGATGCTGCTCCCAGCTGACCTGGCCACACCTGCAAGGACCCCTTTGGGTCTGTCACAGGAGTTCTGCAGCTCCCAGTGCCCCGTGATCCCAGCCAAGGACAGGAACCCCAGAGCCCCCAGAGCTGCAGCAGACACCTCAAAATTCCAGCTGGAGTCCCTGGACACTCCCAGAGATGTGTCACCCATCAACACCCTTAGCTTGGGAGGAACCAGAACACAAAGTGACAAATCTGAGTCCAAACGCTTCCAGTTGGGGCCAGAAACCCAAACAGAATCTTCTGGCATTTCTGTTTAAACCTGCAAGCAGGGATTTCACAGAGACAGGACACAATTGTTTGCTCAGAGTTTTGTTTTTTTTAGTAAGATATGCACAAAGGACCAGTAGATTTAAGGTTTTTATGGGATTTGCTTTCTGTTGTGAATGAGCTGCTGGCACCACCCAGCCATGGAATGTCACTGCTCTGTCTCAACACCCCCCCAATATCCCCTCTTATTGTCCCACAAGGTCTAGAAATCCACCAAACTTCACATTTACCATTTAAAACATATGCAGCCTCCACAATTCAGCCAAAATTGATAATAAGAGCACTGAACAGTAAACCCAAGGCAAGCAAAATTATCATTTGGGGAGAGTAAGACATGATTTGTGATTATGGAAGTATTAGCATATAAATGCTAATAGCATTAGCATATAAATATTAACTTTATTTAATATTATTGCTCATCTTTTTGTCACCCTGCTCTTTTACTGCATTTTCTTTTTCACATTTTCCTTTCTCTCACTCAAGAAAGTTACATATTCAAGAAGTGTAGAAAAATCTTTTCCTTATTGGTAACAAAGGAAGCATAAACAGGAACAATCACCTTCAAACAATTTTAAATTAATTTCTTTGAGAGTCTAAAATCTCAACACAAAATTTGTACTTGCCATCAACAGATCTTTGGAAATGGAAAAGTACTCAAATCTAAATTAGATATCAATTCAGTCAGAAACTTCTAGTTTATAGGTATCTTTTAAAAACATTTCAAAAAACAAAAATTATGGTCCCAAGTGAAGACCATGGATGCTAAAACAGAAGTAAAATATTGTTCCCCATGTATACCTTCAGGAATTTTATTATTTTTACTAAATAAAGTCCCTACTGATTAACATTCTATTGGCATTTCTCAAACCCAAAAACTCCTTGGCTCACCAATTACTTGAAAGTGAGGATGACTGGAGGTTTTGGGGTTTTTACCTGCATTTGCACCATGGTTATAAAGTAATTTCTGTCATCCTCTCCACCCCACCCCCACAAAATCACTAACTCCTGAAAGAGAAAAATGAACTAATCTGAATGCTGTTCATTTTTTAAATTTTGGTTGAAATTAAATTTGTCAGAAAATAAATTACATTTCGAGCAGTATATTTGACAGTTGAAATTTATACAGTAAAATGCTGAGAAATTGTTCATTAATGTCTCTTTTCTTCTTTATTTTCCACTCCTGTTGAGAGCTAATTTTATTATTTTTTTCTCTCGAAGTTTTATATATTCTCTTGATATCACAAGGATTTTTAATTTGAATCAATACATGAAGTAAGGTTTCATTTTTGTGATTTTCTTAAAGTTACTGATCAGCTCCATCTTTTGTAACTCTATTTTATGCTCCTTATAGACAACTGAATTTCATAAAATCCACAAATTCATCAATGCTTTGTAAAATGTAATTAATCAGTGGAAACATGCAGCACATCACCGCTGATGTATGATAGTGCTCTACTTCTGTGCTTTTAAATATAGGAGATTTGCTAGAATCAGAAGAGAATTTGCATATTAATCAAGACAAATAAACATGTGGTGATTTAACTAGGAAACTGTTATTTGGATGACAATTTAATCAGCACAGGTTGAAAGGTCCATCACTGCAGCATCCTGTTTCTGCTAAAATATTGATTGCGCTACTGATTTCAGTAATGCTTTATTTTACAGGGCACAAATAACCATGTAATTACTCTTTAATTGAATGGTAATTGCTTGCTGGCAATTATTTGTTAAGTTTTGGAGTGTAATTACTAGGTTATTTGTGTTTTGTGAAATAAAATGTTATGTATTAGTAGCCCAAAATATTTTCTGTACGAATGGTCTGGCAAAACTGGGAAAGTTAGTTGTGATGGCAAGAGTTTGACAAATAATGCTGTAGCACTAAAACTATTATTAAAAGGATCAGATGAACCTTTGAATGCTTTCCCTTTACAAAATTAACATTAGATGTAACATTTGTAAGATAAATGGAGGAATACTGTACCACAGAAGCATGATTTCCTCTGGGGTCTAGTCCACCATTTAGCATAATTTATCCTGATGTTTTGCTTTTCATTCTCTGAGCTTCTTTAGAGGAACTGAAATAGCATCCTACCCTCTGGAGAGCAAAGAATAAACCAAGTAGAAATATATTTCAACAGTACTTCATATTTCTGCAAGTGAAGTGGATTACCAGCAGCACATTATCTTAGCAGCCTATAAACTCTGTAGCCTTGGCAGCTCGCTAGATAACAAGGGAAAGCATTATGTTTTGCAGTGTCAATGAGATATGACACTTTGTGTGATATGTTTATTCCAAGCTGTGATAGATGAGGTACCCAATACTTTGATCGTTAAGATTTGAATTTTACTTCTACACTTTTTCATTTTTGTCATCAACTATTTATGAATTGGCAGGAGGCAGGCTCGCCAGGACTGCTGATTTTGGTTGTTTGTTTTTTTTTTTTTTTTCAAAAGAGAACCAGTTAATAAATTAATTATTTATTTCATGAGGCTGGAGCTATTTGGTACAAAAATATGCTAGACCTGTGATTTAGGAAGCTCTCATATGTATCACAGATTTCTTCAATAGCAACATATTTTATTAGGCTTAAAGGAGAAATACTGAAGCACTGTATGACACGCTGTGTAAATTGCCCTGCTAATAGTGGCAGTAAGTGGTGCAAGTGCTCAGACGTAAATAAAGAAGAAAAACACAACAAAAATAACACTTAAAAAAGCTAAATAAAACATACACACACCCTCAATCTTAGTTACTTCCCTGAAACTGGCACAGGAACCAGAAATTAAAATATTTAATCTCTTCAAAGACCATGAAATACCCCCTAGTGATTGTGCAAGGTACTTTTGGAAGTATTTACCAATAAAAGTAACATCCTGATGAGTTAGAATTCTTCCCTGTTACCTTCAGATTTTTAGTTGTAGCACCGACTTAAAATAATCTCCTGGCTTTGGCATTTATTACAAGGTTTCAAAGATGCCAGTGGTAGTTAAACTCTGCCTGACCTTTCAGTGCTGAAGGAGAGAAGCAAACCCTGACCCCGCAGCAACCTGATTCTGTCTCCTCTCGGCGCTGGCAAACTGATCACTTGTCTGGCCATGGCAGGACATTGGATCACCAGCCACATCAAAGGCACCAGGAGCCAATTCAGCAGCAGGGGAAAAGTCATCCATGCAAAATGGGCAATTAACATTAATCATACATGAAGCCCTTGGAGCCCATGAGGAGAACCTGGTGCCCGTGGCAATGCTCAGGGCAGTGCCCAGGCCAGCACCAGGAGAGCCCAGGCACAGCCAGGGGACAGGGGACACCTGCACAAAGGCTCTGACACCCCAAAACAGCCTCCACACCTGATTCTCCAGGGAATTCCAGCACTGGGAGAGCCCAGGCACAGCTCACCTGCCAGAGGACACCTGCACAAAGGCTCTGACACCTCAAAACACAGCCTACACACCTGATTCTCCAGGGAATTCCAGCGCCAGGAGAGCCCAGGCACAGCTCACCTGCCAGAGGACACCTGCACAAAGGCTCTGACACCCCAAAACACAGCCTACACACCCAATCCTCCAGGGAATTCCAGCCAGGAACGTCCTCAGAGTCAGTGGGAGTTTGTTCTAAAGCATCACAAATCTGAACTTTCTCTGTAGCTGTGATTGGTGTTACTGTTGGGAAAAAACCCCACTCCTTAACAGCACTAAGGTGCTCAGAGCTGGGACTCCAGTGGAATATTACAATTTTATAACTTTGCCTTTAAGAATGGAACACAGCACATTATCACTGTGCTAAAAAATCCCACTTAGTGGGATTATCACATCCTAAAAAATCCCACTTAGTGAAAATCAAGTACTTATTTAAAACTTGACTTGGGGTCTACATTCAGAAAAATTACCTGAACTCCTTGTATTCAATTAGCACTATAGCGATTCTTACTTAAAGTTTAATTGCTTATTTCTGAAATCAGGCATTACAAAGTGAAACCAAAAAAGGCTTTTTTTTGGTTAGTTGAGATTTAAAACTTTAAATAACTCTTGAATTACTTATGAGTGTGCCTGCAGATACAACAGTACCTCAACATTCCTGGTTTTGCCTTTTTCCTGTCAAATAAGACCACAGGACAAAGGGGGATAACTCACCAAATTTCCAAACTGGGGAGATTCACAGCTGCAGACAAGCTGGAGGCTGATCCATGTTCCACACTGCCCCAGCTCAATTTTAGGGTGTGGCAGTGAGGAAATTGGAGGTGTGACTGCAGCAGATGCAGGGATGCACAGGAATTTAACAGAACTGCATGAAGTTAGTGACTGTGGCAGTGGAGGGGCCCTGGCACAGATAAAATACAGTGAATTTAGCTCTGGATCACAGCCAGCATGACAAAGTTCCTACTGCTGTGTCTTCATTCCCATTGTTCCCACTCTGCCCAGACCAAACCTTGCAGGAGGGAGCCTGTCCAGGCTGGAATTGTGCCACTAACAGCACACCCAGACCACAAATTCAAATTACAGATCTGCTGTCAGAACAATGCTCCCCCACGATGTCCAGCTAAACCAAATGTGAAAGTGCCACAGACAAGGCCAGGTTTATTCTGAGCCTTGGAAAGCTCAGCCCAGCTGCTTGGAGGGCTCTGCTTGGATTCTGGATCCACTCAGAGCTGGGAACCACTGCAGATTATAGCCAACATTATTATGCAATTTGCATTCTGACTGGTTTTCTTTTTTTTTTTTTTTTAATCTCAAAGTATCTGACTATTCAGCAGGTGGAACCAAACCACTGAACAGGTTTTTAGGATTTTTCCACCTGTATGTGAAAGCTCAGCACTGATATGAGCAGGTGACTGGGATCAGCATGGGGACAACACAGCTCCATCCCAACAGCTGATGCTGGCCAAGGCACAGACAAAAATCACTCTACACACTCCAACCCTGTGCAAAGATATGCCAGGAAACTGAGGAGCTATAAATCTCCTCTCATAATAGTTCATTTAGCCCAGTTTTTTTTAAGAATTACTTGATTTTTACACAGGCATCCACAAATATTTGCACAGAAACTTTCCAGGCAGGGAATCACCATCTATTACAAACAGCCACGTCTGTGTCTGAATTGGATCAGCCCCTTCCAAGCTTTACTTTTGACCTGTATCTGAATTCAGTGCCAATTTAGAGGAATGCATTACAATAAAAGTTTTGAAATACTGCTGGTTTCCACTAAGCTGTATCTCAGTAAGTCTCCATTCAATAAAAGTTGTAAAAAACTGTGACTGTTTAAGCCTATTATCTATGGACAGAAATCCAAGAGCAAGACCTGAGGTCTTTACAGCCCAGAGTATCAGGTAACCCAGGGGAGCTGATCTCAATTCCCTAACAGGGGTGCATTGTGCTGTGGGGGTACAGGGCTGTCAGGGCAATTTGCAGGCTGATGCAATGGGAAACTGCTCTTGCTTTAACTGTTTTTAATCTCTGCATTACAAGTTTCGGTGTTTTCACAGTCTTGGCAAAGACCCTTCAAAGGGAGAAAACAGAAATTCATCTTTCAAAGAATAATAAATGAAAGAACATAGAAGCAGTCCTCTGCACCTATGTCCATCCTGAAAGGAGGAATTGTTCCCAGCAATCCAAGGGAGCCTCTATGATTAGGTGATTCTGTCCAGGACTAAACATCTGAGGGCTGAACTCCACTACACAGAAAATACCCTGAAGTTTGCTGGTGGTCCTGGACCAGCACGAAACGAGCCAGGCAGTAATGCAGGGACACAGCTTCACCTTTCCAGATTTTGTGACTGTTGGTATCTCATTTGTTAGCTCCAGAGACAGACAACGTTATTATTTCTACTGCAAATGTAGAGTAGGAGAAGGATTTTTCTAACAACATAGCACAAACCTTTAGGACCATGAGAAAATAAAAGAGCAGAATTAATTTAATTAATTAAATTTTTGTCTATAAAATCTTTGTGTTTTGAAAATATGCTAATATGAATAGATAAAATCACAGAAGTATTATCAGTTATGTGAGATTTAACCTACAGGAATGTAGAAATTTCCCCTTATTTGGTGGACACGTGTGCACACACAGAGAAACTCTACCTGATGGGAACTCCATAACAGATAATTGAAATGACTGGGAAAGCAAACCCCACTGAATTCTGAATTGTGAATGTGGCCAGCCTCAGGTGCTTCAGCAAGAATCTGTGACTCTGGAACCTCAGCTGGGTACCAAAACCACGGCATCACAGATCCCAGTTTATGGTACCTCTTTCCTTTTCATTCCCTGCCCTAGGAGATTACGGCATCACTTTTCCCTTCTTGGTGATATTCCCTCTGCTCCACCAGTCAGGTTTACTCTTTGCCCCCCAAGGTGGGGTAACATTATTTATTCTCACCCCATCATAACCCTCAAATACGTCTTGTTTTTTCTATACTTTTCTGGCCAAAAGCTTGGCTGCTTTTCCATGGACAGCTACACCAAGGAACCTTCTCACCACAGTCACAGATACATTTCCCTGAGAAACAGTGTCACTTTACAAATGTTTCTCCCATACACCATTAGGAAAAACTGGAAGAAGCCAACTACAGAAAAACCAGCTCAGACTACTGAAAAAGTAGCAGGAGTTATTCCCAAGTTCAGGGATTTCCTGAACTCAGGTATGTCCTGTAGTAGATAAAACAGCTGAGCAGACAAGTTGTACCTGCTGTTGATGTCTTTAAAAAAGACTTCCCTTCAGACCCAAGGGTTTAACTCCCAAAAATTCCGTGGTGTAACCTGCTAGCAAATCCACCTCTGGGCAACGCCAGCCCTGCCAGGGACTGCCACAGGATCCCACCCACATGTCACACACACAGCTCCTGCTCCTCACTCCAGAGGCTGTTTAAAAAGCTGCTGAAAAAGACTGAAAGAATTCAAGTAAAAGAGTGTTTGTAACCAGATTTCCTGGAGATAAATGAAAGACATACGTTTCCATGGCGGCCAGCCTACTAAATTTTGCAAGCATAAATATTTACCTAGGACTGGGGGGTGGGGAAATCAGGAGGAAAACCACCATCTAGACCCTTCAAAGTTTAAATACTGTAACACAGAGGTCATTATTTATAACTAGAAATAGAGAACATGCCTTTTCTATGTATATTTCTATCATGTTATTCATCCCCTCCATATGCATTCTATTATTACCATTCTTACACCAGAAAAGTAATTTCTATGTCACTTGCTCACTGTATGCATTCATTTTCTTTAGGCTTTCTTGTGGCTATTGATTTCCTGCTTTGTTGAAGTGCTTTGTTTCTTTCACAGCGGGCTATCCATTTCAAAACAGTTGTTCAACAAATAAAAAAAATTACGTTCTAAAATTAAATTAGTTTTATCTTCCTTCATTTTTATCTGAGTTAAATGCAAGTGACACACTTCCCCTAAAAAAAAAAAAGGAAACATTTAATGCCTCCCAGCACGCAAACAAGTAAATAAGTGAGGTTTTTCTTTTCTAATAAGATGTATTTATTTTTATGATTGGAAACATGAAAGAAAAAGTGTAGTATAAATAAAGTCTCTTTTGTACTCTTATATTGTAATCACTGCTGTGGCCAGTGGTTTAACATCAACAAAGAGGATTATCTGGTCCAGAGCCAAATTAATTCAAGTCCTATATTGCTACCCTGAAAGTTGCTAAAAGAATTTTTTTTTCTTTCTTTCTTTCAATGCAAGTGGGCTCATGCTCTAACATGACAAAGTTTGCTGTCCTCTCTCACCAGACCAGTCCAAGATACTCAGATTTTATACAACAAGGAATACAACTACTATTTAATCAACTGCACACCAAGGGAAACAGAGTTTTTGCAGAAGGTGACACTTGTGACATGTGCAGCACCTTGTTTGGATGCTGTTTGTTCTACAAGGGCAAATTTCAGAGTTCTGTGCTTCTGTGCTCCCTCAATCTTCCCATGTCCTTATTAACTAACTTGGGTGAACTGCAGGGAAGGAAGTAGGGAAACAGATAGACACTGTGTGTTATATTATATTGTATTGCAGAATTTTTGTTGTATTTCTTGTTAAAGTATATTATCAAGTGCCAATTATTAGGGTACCAGAAGCCCCTCTACATTTTCTTTCTCCATGTGCTGTAACAGACTCTCATTGAATGGCAGGAATTTGCTGTTCCACATCACCTTCCTCACCACCATGCCTTTAATGAAAAACCTTGCCTACTACTGTTCAGCCATGGGAATTATTTCCAAAAGCAACAGGCTTCATGTTCTTGATCCAGGTATTGAAGTAAAAATTATAAAACCCCTCCCACACTGAATGTATTATTCCGTTTTCATGAAGGAAAATGTACCCAACCAGCAGATCCAGGATTCTTTGATGCAATTACATCAAGTAGAGATGAGGGAGCTCATATTCCATGGCCAAATTAGCAGAAGGACAAGTACCAGGACAGCTGAAGATCCAGCTACACCTTTGGGAGAGGGCAGGCATCACCTCAAACTGATTTTGTGACAAATCAAAACCACTCAGAAAGTTCTTTTTAAGCTACAGACATGTGAGGAGGAGAGAAAAACAATGATAAACACCTGAAAGGTGTAAAGCAATGACCTGCAGCCTCCCACACACCTGGGAATGCTGCACACCTGGGAATGCTGCACACCTGGGAACGCTGCACACCTCTCACCTGTCTGCATGCAGCACTCGGTGCCAGCTCTGCAGGTAATTCAGGATTGCAGAAACAAGCACCAGCTCTGGAAACTCAATACACAGCCAGGAGCTGCTGCCTATCTGTTATCTAGGAAAAACCAGCTCATCCTGGGAGCCAAGGCTGCCCCCAGGGCCAGGAGGGCAGGACAGGGCCATGAGCAGCAGGAGAAGCAGGAACCCTGTGCATCCTTCCCTGTCCCTGTCCCTTCCCAGTCCCATCATCCCACTGAAGGACCTGGCTTCAAACTCACTGCTGGGTGAGGCTTAACTGACCAGGGAGAAAATGATGCTGTTCTGACATGGGAACAGCTGGTAATGAAACAAGTCAGCTCATTAGGATGAATTTTTTGCCAAGCACAGACACACAAAAACCCAAAGCCATTCACTGGAGGAAGAGTTCCCTATCACCACGTGCTCTGGATCCCTGGGACATGAGGGGTGGCAGCCATCCCTGTTTGATATTTAACACCTTCCTAAACATCAACCATCTTCAGACCTCTGTGAGCACCAGAGCTGTGTCATTTATCCTTGCAGTAAACAAAGAACAGCAATAATAATAATAATAATAATCTAATACATAATCATTTCATCCCTACAGTGCAAACTATTTCCTAGAGATCAATGTCACTATAGACAGGGAAATACAGATCTTACAAGGGGGAAATCACCCTGAGCTGAATCCCCAGCATTTGCCACTCAGCTGTGAAATCCAACTGATCATAATTACAGTAGTTGTACCCTATCCCAAAGCTTGGATCCCTCAAACAGGTCCAAAACCATTGGCAAAGTTGGTACTTTAGAAACATTTTCAGTTGGATAAACTTCAGTGTCCAGAGATCACTCCCTCCTAATCCTCTGCTCAGTAACTGGTGGCTAACTTTATGATCACAGGAGGAAAAAAAAAAGAGCTTTATAAGCATTCAGCCTAGCTTTTAAAAGGAAATAAGCTTTGAAAAAGTTTGCAGGATATAGGAAATGAAAAGAAAAAATGTTTTCATTCAGTTTCCTGTTTAGATGTATGGACAGATTTGACTTCAAATAGATGAGCCACACAGAAGTTTAGTTTATAAGGGTCAGATGGTAACAGTTTCTGTTTAATCCTCAATTTACATTAACTTACAGGAAAATTAATGATTTTAAACAGGCATCAAAGTGAGGCTGTTTTTTTCATTTCTCTAAGTTTGCTGGAGGAACAATTGTTTCCTTTATCTGTCTTCCAGAAAGTTGGTGATTGTGTTTAAGTGAAACTGCTCGTTTAGCCTTCAGGCACAGCATATTCTGAGTTGTTTTGCAATGAACATTAGCCCCTCACAAGTGCAAACTCTCTGACAGCTCTCTTAGATTCTCCAGCTTGCTCCAGCATTTCACAAAACCACTTTTCACAACTGCACACATTATAATTTACACATTAAACCAGCAGGTTTTCAACCTTAGCTCTGTTGCCAAGAATAATCCTTCAAAACTCTTTTATCTTTTTGTAAGAACATAATTATAAATGTGCAATTAACAGCCAAAGAAAGGTCTTAAGAAAACTCTTAGAGCAATATTGCCTGTTTTAATGCCTCAACCAGATGGTGGTTTAAAGAAAGTGATTTAAAGAAAATAAATAAAAAGTCACATTTTTCAGTCGGCAATGATGTGTCAAGTGCAAAATTTGAGATATTAAAGCCACAGTGCTACAGGCCTGTCTAATCACCAGAAGTGCTCTTAATTCTTTTGTTTTGCTGCTGGACAGACCAAGCAGTTGTAAACATCATTACTGATATGCATCAGTACAAAAGCACAGGGACCAGAGGCAAAAAGAATTATTTGTTGCATTTTTTCCGTGAACAGAGCCCATCCAGTGACTGATTTTCCCCAAGGATGAATAATATGCTCATTTTTGTCTTTTGTTATAACTTGAATTTGTACAGTCTAATCCTGAAGCCTTTTCCTCTAAAAATACAGGTGCTTCCCTTTTGCTAATTAAACACGAGTACTGGGTAATTGTTGGCATTCTCAAGTTGGAATAATCACCTTGGACTAAATGGGTGACAGAAATTCCAGTTCAGCCTTATTCCAGATAACACTCAGATGTTTTTTAAAGCTGTAGAGAAATGACAGAAGACTCTCCCATTTGCAAACAACCCAGCTGCATTATTTTACAGCCAGGCCATAGTGCCATAAAATATCTGCTTGCAACTAATTAACTTAGGAGAATTATCAAATACATCACACAGTAAACTGACTGCTTTGACAATAAATTCAACTGCTTAACTTAATTCTACAGTGATGGACATCTGGCCTGCCCTTGTTCAGATAATTCAATCTGTACCACTATTAACAATTTCTATCATTTTAGATATACATTTCTTTCCTTGAAATTTAAGAGCTTCAGAGTGCTGGTTTTTTTTTTTCTTGAAAAATTCAGAGGAGAAATTTCCTCAGTGTCATTAAAAGAAGCAAATAATTTGACACTATCAGTGATATGGAACACAAAATCAGACTTGCACTATTTCAAGAGATGGGTAAAGACAGATAAATATGAACAAATAAAAGGTAACAAAGCCACTAACTGTACCCCACGTGCCACATCATACAGCAGAGTATGTTGGAATACAGGGAATTTCTGTAGGGCACATTTACAACCATTGTTATCATTTCCTTGCACAATAATCCCACAGAATTTATTGCTCAGCATCATTTGGGTTGTCTTCAAAGCCCAAAGTAGAAACATTTAAATAACTACAAGCAGAAACTTCACCTTGCACTGCACTGAAACGAGGGAGCAGCTTCAGTTCTGTATCAGCAATACATTAAAAAAGTCCCATCACCTCTGTGCAAAATTTCCAGCTGCTCAAGTAATTGTTTCCAAGTAGTATTTTTAACAAATAATTTTCCTTTTTATTAAAAACAAACAAAAATCAAAACTTGAGTTCAAGCAATGTAATTAGTTTCCAGGTCAATGACTTGTTTTCCCTTAATTTTAAAAATAGCTTTTATTGAAAAAAACGCTTTCAAGGAGCACAGATAAGGAAGCATGAAAATCTGTTCTGTGTTCATTTCCAGTCTAGGTAGGTCCAGTAATTACTGACCTGGAGAAATCACTTCTGTTTCTGATAAATACTTAAACAACCATAAAAAGAATGATCTCAGGCTGATGGCAGCACAGGGTGGTGTTGCCATTAGGCAGAATAAAATCTTTTTAGAAAGGGAGGTGCAGATTTAATTGATATATGGGGGGAAAAAGAAGATGCAGTACATTTAGACCTGAATTTAACGGGAAAAATCAACTAACAGAGTGCCTTGGTCTAATAAAAGATGAGTATGAATGTGAGCACTCATCTACTGAAACAGCAAATTATGGTATGGAGAGGAGCTACCTTGAAAAATCAGCAATAAAGCGATTGGGCTCTCACTCTAATATCTTCATAAACATTCAGAAAAGAAAGCAGGGAAGTTTAAAACAGCTCAAAGAGACTGCATCGACAGGAGAGGGGAAAGATTACAAAACCCTTCAGTGAATAAAAGCAGCTTAAAAATTAATTCAATTTTTTCAAAAAGCAAAATTAATGAAGTGTGAAAAACAAGGAAAATTTAGCCCTCCCAAAGAGAGGCAACATCTGCAATGTTAATATGCTGAGAGACATTTAGGTGTTATAAAAGACTGCAAATTAGGCAGATGTGATAAAACAAGGAAAATATCCAACTTTTTGCTGGGCTGCAGCCTGAAGTATCACGTCAGGAAAGGCAGAAATTGCCCCAACTCATTGCTCCTGCTTGGCTGTACCTGGAACTGCACGTGGATTCCTAAACCCTAATTACAAGGAAGATATTCCCAAGCTAGAGGGAATTGAAAGCACTGCAGTCAGGATGATTAAGTTGTAAGAATGGGCTGATTTCAAATGAAATATTAAGATCTACATCACTGTATTCTGTGTGGGAAATAGCAGATGTGAAAGGAAGGCTCAACATAAAACACACCCAAGCAGATCTTTGCGTTCACAACAAAACCAGCACAACTTTTCCCCTAAACGGCACCGTAGAGATCAGCTACTTTTAAATGTGAAACGGCCAAAAGGCACAGAATTCCTGAGGCCCTGTGGATTGCACAGAGCTGGGACAGAGAAACAACCAGTGAGGATTTCACTGCCCTGATCACACAGCTCTAACACCCACCAGCCTTTGCAGAGACCTCCCCACCCCACCCTTTATCATTTGGGATTATTCCCCAACATCCAGGGAGGTGCTTGGGATTTCAGGCAGAGCTTTGTGCAGGAGCAGCTTTGGTGTCACACCTTGGTTCCCTCCTGAGAGCAGCGATGCTGAAGCACTTTGAGTTTTCTCCTCCAGCACTGCTCACTGCTGCTCCCCAGCTTTAATTGCACAGCTTTTCCTTCAGCAAATATTAACGACAGAACAAATTCCTCAGCTAACTGCAAAGGTTATTTTCCAGTGATACTTAAAAGAGCCCAGTTATTCCAAAGCATTATTCTACCGTGACTAATTGACATTAGAAGAAGTGCAAAGTACATAACTTGATTCTTTTTCAAATACTACAGAAGACATTTCTTTTTAAACCACACAAAATCTGTCTGGGTTGAAATTCCGCTCAGGCTGCAGTGATGAAGTCTCAAAGGAAAATGTACAAGAATATTTTTTCAGTAATTCCTTTTAAGCCTGATTTTTTTTTTTCCATGAAATCTTGAAGTTTGGAGGCTGGTAAGCATGTTCTCACTGTTTATTTACTCCCTGATTTTTATTATTATTGGATGTGGACATTTCCTGGGAACAACAAAAATAAAATAAAGAAGCTTTAATTTTTTTTTCCAATTCTCATTTCTTAAAATATGTTTTTCTAATGAAGTAAAGTGGATTTCCCTTTAAATATTGCAGTGCTGGAGCACGCTCATTTTTGACTTTCTGAGAGTGATAACAGCAATTCTGCAGCATAAAAATTATTTAAAATTACTCGAATTTAAATTTTGTAATAACCACCTATTTCCAAGTCAGTTCAAAACAGACTGGGTGCAGTCACACACTTCAAAGAGCATTTTCCTCCTGTTATGGACAATTCCTGCTATCCCTGTGAATCCCTGGGCATCATTTCTAACTTTCCAGCCAAAAAATGCAGAGTCAAGGACTTATGTGCACACTGAAGTCCAGAAAACCTCTGCCATCTATTATTAGCATTTGTGTTTTCAGTAAAGACCTTCAGATCCGTCACACTTCCCTAGAGTCTACGATTTGTATTAATTGTCAGGATTCAATTGCAGATTTCCCTTACCCAAACTGCTTCCAAACTTAAAACTGGGCAAAATTAAAAACATGAGAATCCATGAAGTTGTTCAGAAAAAAATGCACTGGCCTGTTCTATTTTCTACATTTCAATTTTACCTTGATATTTAACAATTCTATATTTATATATTTAAATTTTCCACCAGCAGCATTTATGTGTTTTAGAGTTATTTTTAACTTGACTTTTTCAATCTCATGATTTAAAACAGCTCTTGATCATGAACAACATAAAATAAATGCTCAGAAATAAATGGCATTAACTGCCATCCTTTTATCTATACACCAATTTTTACTGGAATTTTGAAGTTTTAAAGGCCGCAGTTTTAAATGCGGCCATAATGACAGGAAACATTCATTTAATAGCAACGGGTCAATATAATTTAAAAAGGCAGTAACAAGATATTTAGCAAACATAATCCATCAGTGCCCAAATGAAGAAGATTTAAAGATGTTCAGAAAAGACTCTGCCTCCACATATTCCCACAGATCCGCCTGTGTCAGGGAGATATTGTGAAATATAAAAGGCCCACAAGGGTGCTAAAAAGTGGTCACCTATAGAACAGTTCTGCCTACAAAAACAGCAGTAAAAAATATTAACATATTAAAAAAGGCCTAGACTTAGATGTTGCCCCACTCAATATTTCTCAAACTCCTGGTGCACTCTTGCTCCTCTATTCAGGTGATGGGTTTTCCTCTGTATTTTTTTTTTGTTCCTCTTGGACCCAGAAGTGTTTCCTTGCTGAACCTCAGAATCTCCCCCCGATGTGTCCACCCTACTTCAAGAAACTCTCAGTCCTCACTCTCCACAACAAGGAAGCACCGTATCTTGAGATTTTATTTACTTTTGGCATTAAAAAACACTGCCACTACAGCAACTGTAAGTTTGTTCCTTCGTGTGCTATCGTGGTTTGTGCAGCAGCCAACGTTTGGAGCAGGGAGCTCCAATCCCGATAACCACCCCCGCTCCCAACCGCCGGCACGGGCACAGGAACCCGCCAGGAACAGCTCACAGGGCTGTGGTTGAGGACTGGCACCATAAAAAAACCAAAAAAGGCAGCATAACTTGAGTGGTGTATTCACCACTGTGACCTATTTTGCAGCAGTATTAATTTAAATGCTTGCTCCTAATGTAAGGTAGATAAAAATGAAATTGTTTGCAACCAAAAACCTGTGAAATACAAGGTTCAAAATCCATTTCCTTCAACATTTACGTTTTTAATCAACATCTACCCCAACTGCTCAATATTTCCCCATGATTTGCCTCTAGAATATCCCCCAAAGTCCCTGCTCTTGGCCTCACATCCACCAAATCTATCCTACAGCCTCAAGTCTGTTCTCCCACCCCTGGGAAATTCCTCGTCCCTGCTACTTTCCCTGGGTCAGTATTATGGTATCAATTACATAAAGAAAGTAAAGAATGACCCAGAAGACAGGAGGAAATGAAGCTCCTGCCCCTTTCTCTCACTGCTTCTCCCAGGATGGGAAGAGTCAGCTCTGACAGCTCCACACCATCCCAGAGGTTCTCCCAGATGGGAGCTGATGGAAAATGGGAGATCTTTGCTCTGCCCCTGAATCAGGAGCACAGAGGGTGGGGCAGTGACAATTCAAACACCCAGAAGAGAGAGCTGCAACTCCACCTCAAGGGTCCAGCTCAGTGGGTGTGAGCAGGGGGCACCACAAATGGAAATACTACAGAAATAATACAGAGAGGGGTCCCTAGAATGGTTTGGGTTAGAAGGGACCTTTGAAGAGCACCCAGTCCCACCCTCTGCAGTGAGCAGGGACACCTTCCACTGCATCAGGTTACTCCAAGCCCCACCCAACCTGGCCTTGAGTGTTCTCAGGGATGTGGCACCTATCATCTCTGGGCACCCTGTTTCCTCACCCTCATTAACTACTTCCTTGTTTAAATGAAAGGTTATCATGAAGGGCTAACAGAATTCCTTTTTTTTTTCCCTTCACAGAATTGTAGAATCATTTTGATTGGAAAGACCTTGAAGACCATCAAGTCCAAGTGCTCACCCAGCACTGCCAAGGCCACCATTAAATTGATTGAGCTAGAGAAAGTATTTTCCTAAGCTTAACTGCATCTTTGTAGAAAGAATTTTGAGACTATGACATGACTCAGGTCTAACTGTGACTTTACATACACCTAAATTCCAAGCAGAAATATCTTGTTGCCTTCTTACCTCCTCTTCCCATCACACTCGTTTTCCATATTCCAGACTGATAAGCTCTGTCCAACAGAACACCAAAATATGCACTTGGCTAATATTCCCCATGGCTCTGCTGACCCAGCTTGCTCCAACTTCAACCACTGCTCCTGTCACCTGCTGTTCCAGGGCAGGATTACCTGCTCCTTCCAGGAGCCAGGGACTTGGACACCCACTATTTATGCTCTGGTACCACACAGATAATCCCCTGCAGCTGCCACAGACCGCCTGAGGCAGCCAAGCTGGATTTAGCTCCCTCTGCCCAAACAGAAACAATCAGCTCATCACATTTGGGGTAACAACTACAGCAACAGTAACCATTAAAATGCAAACACCTGTTTTGAGAAGTTTAAGGTACTTCTTGAATGTGAAACATTAAATATTTATAGCAGCTTTAACCTGGGTGTTTACCCATTTTAAACGTAAAGGAACAAGTGACACTAATTGTTTAAACTCAAACAAGTGTCATGGTACTTTGATTTTATCATTATTATCCTAGGATTTATCTAATAGCCCCTGAAATATATGCACCCAAGATATATATATGAGAATTTTGTTCAATGATAATTTATTAGAAAATACAGTAAATAATATAGTTAAAATTTGGATTTTTTCATAAAGACAGCAGCCAAAAAACTGAGTAAGTCAGGGTGCCTTTGAAGATATTTAATTAAAATCTAATCCCACATTCTTAAGGGTTCACATAAATTAAGCTGTCATTCAGGAGATTTATGCACTCCCATTTGCATATTGCATACAATTCATCAGTCCTGGTGTTTGAAGGCAGCGCCGTTCCCGGGGAGAGCCACTTCCATCTGGCTGATCCTGCAGAGCCACCCCAGCTCCTCAGACACCTCTCCTGGGCAGGGGGACCCTGCTGGGCTCAATCTGCCAGCTGCAGACCAGCACTGGGGCAGTCCTGGAGCCACCCAAGCTCAGCCCACGTTCCTGGTGCTGCTGGAGGCAGCCAGGCCCTCTCCTGGATTTCTCACACAAAATCACAGAACCACACAAGGAAATGTCTGTGTCAGTGGTGCTGGTTTCCTGCTCATCCAAAACCACAGCAGTGCTCCATGGAACAGCAACACCAACATGTCATCTCCTTCTCTGGCTGTTCTTTTTTCAATATTCCACTTCCATGCTGATTACAAATGTACCAAGGGACAGAAATGCCAACTGAAGGTGGTGTTTCCCTCCCACGCTCTTGCAGCTCAGCACTGACCTGCCACACATCTGCCAGCCCAGCCCGAGACCTTCCAGGGCCAACTCTGACAACTGCACCAAGCAGAACGTGTGAAACCACTCCACTGCAGTAACTGCAGCCTCAAGCAGCTCTTAAATTCACATCTCCAAAGGGGAAAGGCTAAAGCAATAACCACTTGTTACAGTCTTGTTACTAAGCTAATGCTCATCTCTTACACTCGCTGAGATTCTGCTCCATTTATTGTATGCTTTGTACTATATGATTAAAATTAGCCTAGAATTTCTGTTCTTCCACCAAATGTTTTAAAAAATAACTTTAAACGGTTTGTTTCTCTTAGCAATGAGCTGCTATTAAAGCCACTGCATAAATATAAATGCATAACAATTTGTGGATATCTTATGATTTTTTGATAAGTTCGCACAACCTAATGGAATTAATTAACAGAGTTATGGAATAAGGAATAAATACCAGAGCTGATGTCAGCACCAACTTCTCAGTGACTCTGACTGATGAGAGGTGATGTAGTTCTACCTCTGCTGAGGAGTTAAGACCTACTGAAGCAACAATGGAACACAACTTTGTCCATATATTAACTTCCCTTTAACAACAGAACACTTCACTGTGCTTCCAGCATTTTCACAAGCATTAAATCCATTTTTACAGCGCAAAGATATCCTTCTTCAAAATTCCATACACCCTGTGGATTGAGAGATTTGTCTGTCTCAACCAGACATGGGTTATGTAGTTTTTCATACACTCAACTCACCAGGAAAATTTTTGCTAACTGAAGAATTACTGGGATTTTTAAAAATCCCAAGAAAGCAACGCTGAGATGATTGGTTGGGGAAGAGATTTTTGAGTTCCCACTTTCCAGCATCAATTTAACTTTCTGTCTTCTCTTAATTCTCTTTTAACTTGAATTTAAGAGAAACTGTTGGATGGGAAGGTTGTTTCAACATCAGTCATCACTTCAAGATTACATATCAAAAAAAACCCACCCCTGTGGATACGCTCAGTTCAGTCGAAGAAAGAACGGAGATACCTGGTTGGGGAACTTAGAATTCTTGTCTTCCCGTAGCTGTTGTTTGTAACAGTTAGCTACTGTTTGTAACAGTTTGTCCTTCAAGGAATGATATTTCCTATTCACCAATGAAGTGAGAGATGTTGCTTTGTATCCAATCATAATTCACCTTAGCAAACCATGTTATAAAAGGCGCGGGATTTGTATTAAACTTCCTTTTTTGCCTGCTACCTTCTGAGAGTTGGAGTCTCTTTCTCACACCTGGCTCAACAGCAACACACCCCAAAACCCTACAGATTTCCACAGTATTGACAGCCCATGAACCACGAGATGTCAACACACAACAAGCACCAAGCCATGAAATCCCGGCTGGTGGCACAGCAGAGGTTTGGGAGCCCGTCCGCGGCTCCGGGATGCGCTGGGCTGCTCGCAGGGATCCTGCCAGCCCCTTCCTCCCCCAGGTTCTGTCACTGCAGTGAGTGACACGTTTTCCTTGCTGCTGTTTTATAAACACGCCGTGTAATGACGGCGTTCCGCTGGGGGCCGGGCACTTCTCCCTGACGCCTTGTCACAACACAGGAGCGGCACAGGCACATTCCCAACTCTTTCCCGGAGCTTCACCTCGCAGGAGAGGTTCCCAAGCAGCTCACAGAACAGCTGCACTGTTGGAAATAGTGCATGGAATAGCTGCACTGCGCAGAGAAACTCCAGAACGTGGGGTTTTCCAACCTACTGGTGTTATTTCTGTGTGTAACTATCCAAATGTAATTATACATGCTGCATGTAAGGAGACAAAACAGGTCCTAAAATGAATCTGTGAGATGATCAGTGTACAGAGGTGACAAATACACCAGAGGCAAAACCAGCAGGAAAAGGTACATGAATTCATGCATTAATTGAATTATTAATATTGACCACCCTGAAAGTTTACCTGTCTTGATGTTATACAGTTTGTTGCAAAAAAAACCCTCGAGAACATCTGTCCCACAGTGGCTGCTAAATAATTAGTTTATTTTAATTAAAGTTTGACGTAGTTTCTGGAGCTGGCACCCTCTGGCATGTGTGGGAAGTTGGCAGAGAGCTCCATTCACCTCGCACAGAGTGACTGGATTTGCACTGTGCCCACAGCTCAACAGAAAAGATGAAAATCTGGGCTCTCAAGTGATGTTCAAGATGAAAATCGTGGAGAAAGGTCACTGCCCAGCACCCCTCAGCCTCCTGGGCAGACAGCAGCACCTTTGGCAGGACGCTGAGCTCGTCCTTGTGCCCACTGGACATGGCCAGCTGTGGCCACCAGCCCTGAGCACAGCACTCCCAAGGGCCTGGACCACGCTCTGCCTGCAGATCTGACTTACGCACCACAAAACAGTTTTTTTGCCATTTCTCCAAAATTTATCTTCCCTTCTCCTAACCAAACATAATGGATTTGTGGGAAACCCACTGCTCATTCACCAATTCCAGCTCAGACAGCTCAGTTTGGTGTTCCACTGCCACCTCTATTCCCATTTGTTAACAACACCTGTTTGTCCCAAATCCTTGCAAAAAGCTGCAAAAAGTGATGAGCAAATGGCACTGACAACTTCGCCTCTGGGAATTGATCTTTCCTCACGTGAAGTTGTGCACTGGTAAAAGGGGGGAGAAAGTCATTTAAACCATCATTAGACTGGAAGGTGACACCTACAAACATCTGGCTTCAAAACAGAAAATGAAAACTGTTCTAAATTAATAGCCTTCCATACGTTAATGCACCTCGGATTTTTACTGTATACACATTAAACTGAAGTTTTAAAAATTTAAGTAATGTTAAACCACATCTACAACTTCACTTTGATAGCTGGAACAGACAGATGGTTTGAGCCATAACTTCCTGTCAGAAGACAGCTCCTCTGGTTCCTCAAGTACTTCACCCTGGAGTTCTGTCAGGAAAAGCCTTGCTGGGTTTCACCTTCAATATTTCTCTCTCAGGAAAAAAAAAATGAACTAATGGTCAGCCCCCTTGGTACCCTTCAAAGTAAGTCTTCAGCCTCAGATGTCCAAGATGCTTGTCACTAAATAATGTGTGTCTCTCACAACAGTAATTTGCAGAAATGTGTCATTTTGCCTGTGTAATTGTGACAAGGAAGTAGATTTGTAGGTATTTCGATTTTCTCTACATTCGAACAAATTTTTACATTTTAATTTTCATTTTTCAGTTAAAGACTAAACTCTAAACCAGCTACAGATTACCACTGAGATTTTGGACTGGTCAGCTGCCAGTTCAAGCCATCACTGATCCTTTCTGCTGAGGAAAAAACCCTCTACAATCATTTTTATAACAATTGTTACATTTTTAATGTTTAATGTACATAAAGGATGTAATGCAGAAAATTATCAGAAGACACAGTAGAACTAAACATCACTCAGAACTGTACATTCATTTTACTTATTCCTTTAGTTGAGAAAACTGAAGAAACTCATCTTTATTATCTTTGAAAATGACTTGCTTTATATAATTACAGAAATTAAGTGCAGTAGGAAGCCACTGCTCAGGTGGGATTTTAGAGATTGAAGTCCCTTTTTTCCTTAAAAAATCTTAGGCTTTCAGGATCAGGCACATCCACGATAAAAAGGAATTCCCACAATTTATCTGTGCTGTAAGTACCAGAAATATGTATGGTCAAACATCAAAAAGTAACACAGCACACTTTATCTTCTTTCCAAATTTCTCACAAGAAAGAAGAGAAAGTCTTCCTTAAATCTATGAACCAATACTTCACATTGAAATAGGAGGAGCCATGGAAGAAGCAGAATCATCCATATGCTGAGGGCATCTGAAAACAGAAAATGTTTTTGATTTTCCCTTTCTGCTTCCATCATTCCTTTCCTGCAGAGCAGCAACACACAGAGGGGTTGGTGTGCTGAAGGATTTTGATTTGAACTTGTGTCAAAAGTGAATCTGAGCTAAGAGAGATTCTTAGAGTTTCACAGAACATAATGACACGTGCAACACATACCCAGGAATTGTGGTGCCAAGGAAGGAAGGGAAAATAAAGTATAATTTTATATTGGTCGCCTACAGGCCACAGTTTTTTCGCTTTTCTATTAACAGCTCAGAATCCTCTGTGCTGCGAGAGCAGAGAGAACTGCAACTGCCAATTAATGTAATGATATTTGCATATTCATTGCCGTGTTTGTAAGGAACAGTGGTGCTCTGGGGGAGCAGGGGGATGCAGGATCCGAGTGGTGCAGAGGGGCACGGAACCGAGGGGAGCCAAGAGATTCCAACCAACTGTGCCTCACCACAGCTCCCCTGACTGCCTGTGCACACCTCCCAAAACACACACAATCCATATTTACCTGTAAATTATTTGCTATACGCTGGAATCCAGGGCACAGAGAATATCTCTGTCTGTTTTAAGAGACTCTGACCCTCAGCAGAACACTGCTTTTAACCTTCATCCCTGGGAAAAAATTGCCAAGACTTTGGGATGAGTTAGAGCACACAGGTAGTAGTACATATGTAGTAGTAGTAGTGTATCACAGAGTGAAGAATTTAAGGTTTTAGGATTTTAATATGAGAGTGAATAGGACACAAGATGGAGGATTTTGGGTGTTGTCCCTTCTTCCTTCTTGTCCCTCTTCAGCTCCATTTTCTGTAGCACTGGTGGGACAAAGTTATTGGTTAGAGTAAGCAGTGATGTGGATGTTACGTGTATAGTAGAAGTTATAGGGGGAAAAGTAGAAACAAAGTACGTGTTAAAAGTTAATTGGGTTAAACAGCTTTAAAAGGCCTTGGTTTGGGTGCTCAGGGTCCATTTTGTCCATTTTGTAACCAAGTTATACAACCCTGTCTCCTTTGATTATTGCTTTCTTTATGCCTTTTTTGTCACCGGTGACCAGTTAATAACACCAGTGTGAACTCACAAACTCTCTGTTTTTTAACTTCCAGCTACGTCCTGTATTTTTTATGATAACCATATGCTGGATTATTATTTAATTATGATTAAAAAATAAACTCCTGAATGTAGGTTACTTTGAAATGAAGGCAGGTTACAAATAACTCAGATCTGCAGCTTTTCCCACAGTTCACTCTGCATTTCCTGTCACACACCTGCTCACCTGCACTGAGGATTTGATATTAAAGTTTATGCAGACACACACACCTTTCACAAATAACTAAATTCTGGTCCAGAACTGATTCTTCCAAAAACAGTCAAGTAGCTTTTAAAATCTTCTAAGTGTATTAAAAATACAAGAATGCCAGTGCATCCTGGTTCCTGAATAAGGCTGTTCCTGAGGTTCTGATGCTAATATTATTGTCATTAAAGCACAAGGTCCTGTGTTCCCACAAAAATGCCAAATATTCTCCATTTCCCAGACAATGTCACTTCACTGAGGCACTGCTGTACTGCACTGTAAATAGCTATTACTGCATCTCCAGTAAACCCATTTAAAGTACATACAGCCTGTGTGATATTTCTATCTACGTATCTGAAAACTTAAAGTGCCTCTCAGGGAATTAAAAAAAAAAAAAACCCAAAAGGCCAGGAATGGCAAAACCAGCTCGAGGGAAGTGGCTAATCCACCTACAACCTCTGTGCCACGCTCAGCTCTTCCCATCACATCTGGAAATCCACTGGCACACAGCATTCCGTTGCTGTTCTCTCCTTCAGTTTTGTTTTGTGTCTCCCACTTCAGATATTAAATTTTTCAACCATCTTCCTTTGATGTTGTCTTAGTTTAATTTAAAAGTAATACAAACATGTCTGATTTACAAGATTTTTATCACCACAGTATCTTATCACCTCATTAGAGTAATTTGCAAAGGCTTTTGTCCCAGTTGATACCAGAAAGGATTTATTTTCACCTTCAGGTTCTTTTCCCTTTCTCAGTCTGTTTGTGAGCTGCTGTACCTCATCTCTGGGCACTGAGGGAAGCTCCTGGCAAACAGGGAAGTTTTGCAACACTACAAAACCCATCAGGTTCAGGCTCAGACTCTTTGGCTGCAGACCAAGAATGTTTTTATCTCCAGCTCTCACGAACTTCCTCTGGAGTTTTGGTCACAAGGATTGCAGCTGCTTTGGGTGGTTCTGAATGCAGAGGGGGACCCTGCCTGGGCCCTGAGCTGTAACAGAGCTGCTGCTGAACTGGGATGAGAAGCAAACCAGGAACCACGTGCACACACAAACACACACATCTACCACTCATTCATCATTTATTTCCCCCACCTTAAAATCTGGTGGCTGATCATACCTGCATAAAGAACACACAGAACAGGGCAGCTGCTGCAAGTAACAAACCAGAAATTTATTCTTGCCACCATGGTGGACCCAGGATATTATCTGTGTCTGAGCACCCACCAGCACAAAGGACTGTAAATTGCAGGGCATGTGATGCTCTGTGTTGCAATTTTGTACATGATGAAAGAGCCATTCAAGGCTGGTGAACCCCACATCCTACCAAGCAACACCCCAGGGCATCCCAAGGGCTCTAGAGAGCCCCAAAAGTCACTGTTTTCCTTGATCTTGGCGAACTCTAAGTCAGAAATGAAGGAGATCAAAAAGATGATCCCAAAAATTAGTTTATCAGAAGGATTCCAGTAGAATTTTTCTATTTTTCTATTCAACTGTACTAAGGCCAGAGGCATGGAACTGATATGGAGTTACCAGATCAACATCCCAAACAAGATGGTGACAAGGAACAGGTAAAAAGCAGATGTGTGTTCCTGAGAGCAGCATTCTTCAGAGAAGTGGAAAATTAAGGAAATCTCGACCTGTTTCCAGCTCCTCTGATGACAGGAGCTGCTTGAATAAAGCTACGTTATTCAGAATCTGATCGATTTTCTAGTATTTCTTAAAATCCCAATTAAAGCTATTTTTCTGAGAAGTGAAATTAGAATTTTTTAATAGGCGAGAAACTATTATCCACTGTAAAAGAAGCAAATAGTAAAAGCCCAGTATGTCAAGATGAATTTTGATCTTCCTCCCTGCTTCATGGTACGATGTCCAAGAAAAATAATTTAATACGACTTCTATGAATTTGTAATTTCATCCCAGAAAGTAAAGAATAAGATAAACATTTTCTGTTTGTTTTTCACTTTCACAGCAACACCATCCTTACTTGCTTCTAGATGGTCACATTTTGCTGACATTTACAAACATTTCATGTTGATCTTACATGGGTCACATCAATCATCTATACAGTTTCAATGACACTTTGTTAAATAAACTGTCATGAAAGATTTATAGAGAATTTGATAAAAGTAAAGAAGATGTAGTTTAGCTTTTAAAGATGCATTACCCCTTTTCTGAGGTGTAATATCAGCTCTAAAATACTATTAAGCTTTTCTGGCAGGAGATGAAGTGAGAAAATAAAATGCACGCTTTCATCAGCGCCGCTTATTTGCATCTTTGTGCTTCTACAAAACACTGGGAGCACAGAGCACCCGGAGGGAAAGGGAACCTCACCCCACTTTGTGTGTTCTGCTTGTCTCTCCCAATGCTTGGCAGAAGCCACTCATGGTCTTATCACATTATTTGAGCAAAAATTGCCTCCAGATTAAAAAAAGATCCAAAACTCTACTTCAGATTAAAATCTCTACTGACGGTAAATTGATATTCCCAAATTCCCTCTCAAAATAGGGACTGCACACAAGCAGCACACTTTCATTCAAAGCCCTTCTTCAGATAAATGTGGCCAGAGCAGCTCATTAAGATTTATTTAAAATTTCAGACTTTGATACTAATTTAATATTTGAGAGCAGGGAACAACAGTCTCACTGTTGGGGAGGGCTTTAATCATATTTCCTTCACCAAGAAGAACCAAAGTTTGACCAAACTTTTCAGCAGTTTTCCACCCCTGACTGATCCAGACAGAAAAGCAATTATTTGTTCCACCTTCCAGTTATTTGCAGAGTCAGCTCTGCTCCTCCACAGCAGCTCCACTTGTTATGGAACACCAGCCAGGAATACAACGTGGAAAGACTTCTCCACTTTACCATTCAGGCTTGAAAAACCACAAGTGATGAATTAACACTTCCAGGGAACAACAACAACAACAAAACCAAACAAAACAAAACAAAGCAAAACAAAAACAAAAAAAAACCCACCAAAAAAAAACCAACCAAATACAAAAACAAAACCGAAACAAGACAAGGAATCTTTCCCTTCTCTTAAAGACCATTGTTTTTGCAACCAATGGGACAACCTGAAACATTCCTCAAAAACTGCTGCACTTTAGTGTGTGACACCTCATGACCCGGCCCTGTCACAACCTGTTCCCTTCATGTAGTTATCCCACCCCAAAAGTGTCACACAAGAGGTCAACAGTGGATAAGCCCACTCTCAAATGATACTGGATTCCCTACAAAGCATCTGTGATCAAAAGGCTGCAGGTATAAAGCCCTCAACAAACAGCCCTGGCACATCATTACACAGTTATTTTGAAGGGTTCCTTCCTCACTGTTTTCCTCCACCTTTCAACTTCTGCATCATTACCATAAATACAAAATTCATGGCCTAAGTTCAGCTCTAGCTGGACACTGCACTCTCCCTACACTACGATTATCTCACAATCTGAGGACCTGAGACCTTTGCACAGGTATCTTCAACATCTGCCTCACAATAAAAACGTCTAACTGCTTTGTTGCCCTGGCATCTCAGGGCTGACCTGACACACCCAACACCCTCACCACTCCATCCCTCCAGCCCCGTAACTCCCTATGCCCCAGGGCCAGCAACTGGATTTTGGGTGGCTCAGCTCCTTTTTGTGTCTCAAGAAGACCCTGAGTTCATCCCTGCAGCCTGTAAGGGAAGAGCAGCTTGATCTTTGGGGTGCATCCATTCATTTTTCATAGAGGAACAAGGCAGACACACGCACTGGAGCCAGAGCTAAAACCTCTGGCAGGTTCCAAACAGCCAGAGCTCTCCATGCAGGGAACACCAAGGATCTGCCTCCTGCAGAATTTGCTGAAATGACTTTGCTCTCAGCAGTCAATTATTCAGAGGGAACCTGACTTGGTATTTTTAAAAGAAACCCACAAATCCCATCTGCAGCCAAATCACAACAGTAAGTGGGAACTCAACTACATTAATTTGTAGATATTGTAACTACTACATTACCAGCAGTGTTCCCAGATACTGTGAATTGAAATAAAAAAGGCTGGGAGTTTAAAGGCAGCAATTTACTTGGTTATTCAACACATCTGTCAAATATATTACTGAGTGGTAAATGAATAAATATTGGATTTCAATTGCCATGACTAGAAATAAATGGGAGCCATTCTCTGAGCAGCAGGGCTGTGAGCTACAGGCTTTCAGTGGAGGCTTAAAGGAAAAGCAGAGTAATTAGAGTAATTCCTATATATTCTGAAAAAAATATCAGTTTGTGATGTGATGGATTGGATTACTAAAACAAAATTGTCTCTATTTTACCACACCATGCAATCTTCAGGAAAAACAACACCCTAACCCAGGGATATATTCCAATGGGATATTCCAATGGGATATCCCAGAGAGACCCTGATGGTTCAACACTTGAGGTCCAGAGATGCATTTCACGCTGAAATGAGTATTCCAAATATTTTCAAATATCCTGGAAATAACTTACATGCATTCAAACATGCCAGAAGTTGATTAATAGATGTATTTTAAATTGTTTAGATCATATACTAATGATTGCTTACTGGGTGAGATACTAAATTATGTCTTTTATATATATATAAAACTTCTATTATTATTATTATTATTATTATTATTATTGCATATAAATTACTCAAGTCACATTTATTACTAATGAAAATTACATTATGAAATTATCACTATTATATGAATTTATTAGCTAACATTTTAGCTAATACTTTACTGGTGCATGTGCATATGAAAAGATGACACGAGGGCCCAACATTTCTAATTGTCCTGCAACCAATGAAAAGCTCTAACAGAAAAAGAGAAATAAGTCTCTCACCATGACAACAGACTTGTGAGTTGCTCTGCTGAAGTTTCCTTCAGATCTGCAACAACTTTTAAACTGTCACATGCTCTGCAACAGGAAATCACACGAATCACCCACATTCTAATGAAGTTCAAAGTTGCAAGAGAAGCGGAGGAGCATCCTCAAGCTCCCAGCACGCAGTTAACACGTCTGTCTCTGGAACAGACACACAGGATGTGCTTTAAACCACCCTCGTGCCAAGTGATTTAATACAGAATATTGGTGTGAGGCAGCAGCAGACCAAGGAAACAACTGGCTCCTCTTCATTAGGGTAACACAGACAATTAATAGTCATTGACTGCTTTGACTCCACCGTCTCTGCTGCTGAGGAAAGACAAGGCTCTACTTCCCAGACAGACCTTCCACCCTTACACACAGAATCCCTCCTTTCATAACTCCAAATTAACCAAAGATTAATTAACTCTTTCACCACAAGCCCCAGCTTTGACAGTCTGACTCTCCAGGGACACCCTGGGTCACACCTTTTAAAATAAACCCCTGGCTTACACAACTTTGGTATTTCTGGGAGGATCAATAAAAACTTCAGAACTGCACAGGCTTCAAAACCACTTCTGCAAGAGCAAGGGCTTGGCTGAACTGTATGCAGAACACAGACTTCACTCCACGGGCTCTGGCAGGGCTTGGCACATCAGCAATGCCACAAACGGGCTGAGCCCTGCCTGGGGCCACCTGCCCGTGTCCAGGCTGGCATCACTGAGCCATCCCTTTGCTGGGCAAACAGGGAATGCCTCTGGCAAGGGGCACCTTCAGCCCAGGAGCACCATTCCAGCCCAGGAGCACCTTCCAGCCCAGGAGCACCTTTCCAGCCCAGGAGCACCTTCCAGCCCAGGAGCACCTTTCCAGCCCAGGAGCACCTTTCCAGCCCAGGAGCACCATTCCAGCAGCTGAATCCTCTGCTGGAGCAGGGATCCATCCCTGGGCTGCTCCCACAGCCTCATGGTCAAGATGATCAGTGGCCTCTTAGTTTGACAATTTAGATTTTCCCAGTCTTTATCAACGTGTGTTACAGGCTGCTGAGGGAACTACATAACAGGATTAACTAATGGCAATAACCCCCTTTTGTCAGAGAGGATTACTGTCATTCAGCACCGGGGGAAACTGAAAACCAGGAGTTCCTTTTGTGGTATTTATTTAATATTCTACTCTGTAATCTGTTTGCAACAGTATTAGTGCAAAATGTCATGGGAAGATGTAAACACTCACCAGATTCCTTTTTGTACCTACAAACAAACCAAACGAAAAACAAAAAACAGTTTGTTTCCTGTCGCTCAAGCCGTTCCAAGATCCTGATGCTCTATGTTATTTAACATTTTCAGCTGACTTTGGGGACATTGTAGACTGCTCTGATGAGGCATGTTCCAGTGTCAGCCAACAGTTTATCCCTGGCACGCTTGTCAATCAAAATAAAACTAACAGACGGCTTTCTTTGTTTCAAATGAGCTTTCCCTGGTCATTAAAATTCACTTTTTATTACAAAAACTACCATTTGGAGAGAGAAAATTGAAATGTTTGTGGTTCCTACTGAATCAACTCCTACTGGAGTTGACTGTTGCAGAAGAAATTTGAAAATATAAAAAAAATGCATTATTTCAGCACCTCTGTGCTACCCATTCTTGGCCTCTTTGTGGCCTGGTAACTGCAGAATGGCCATTTCATACAAACCCTGCAAGCAGCATTTTGGCACCAGGATGACATGATTTCCTTTAGTGCTTTCAACAGCAGGATATAAAAGTCTAGAAAATTAAAATTTCCCTAGGACTGGGCAGCAAGAGCCAAGGCACGTCTCTTCAGAGAACATAAAAATGTAATAGTTATTGACAGGCTACTTTTTAGAAAACATTGGGTTTCCTATGCTAAATATTGAGGAAATCATGCTCTCTCAGATTAGATTTGTAAACTGATGGCAAAAGCATGGAGGTCAATAAAATTACATTTAGAATATGTATTCCTGGCAAAAATAAAGTGCTTCCAGCAACGCCAACTTAATTTTGGGGAGATAAATCAAGAGGCCATCCAAATACATCCTGACAAAAAGCCATGATTTCCAACCAGCCCTCGTGCCACAGAATGCAGCCTGATGATCTGTAATGATGTACAAATCATGTAAAGGAAGCCATGATTTTATCTGAAGTTCCCACGTGAGTAGGAGTTTAGACCGCTGCAAATACCAGATTTCCTTTTCCTTTTTAATAAAAGTTTATTAAAAAGCCTGAACAAACAAGGTTTTGAAATCATTATCTTCCTTCTCTACAGGGAAATCGTGCATATAGCCTCTAATTTTGTCAATTATGAGCACATGGGATTCCAGTTATTATAAACACACTTTCCTTCCACTGACAGTGATACAAATCCCATCCTACAGATTGATTTGCAGCTCTTCAAATCACTATTTTTTCATTAACAAGCACCATCCTCTACGACTGCCCTCAGAATAAAAAAGGAAAATGAGCAGCTTTTTTACATCTTCCACAGACCAGACTTTAAACACAGAATGTAACTACTTTAAAGAAATACCTGAAATGGTCTGAGGTATTGTCCAGGGCAACACAACATTTTAAGAGAAAAAAATTGCTGTAATTTGGAAGAAAAGAGGACAGGAAACAAATGTGCAAAACTTAGTCAAGGTGCTGCACCATAATCCTTGTTCCTTAATCCTACATAACTGACACAATTTGCACAGGAAGCAGCAAAAGTCCAGACAAATTTCCAGGAACTGTAAAGAATGCCCTGCTTTTCTCAAATCAAGTTCATTAAGAACTCATTTTTGCCCTCTCTATGCAAACAGTAATATTTGAGTACAAACCAAACCTGTCTGGTGTCTTAGAAGCCTCACCTCAGCTGCATTTTGAGCTCTCAGACACTGTCATAAACCTTCCCCCAGTGAGGACAGGTGACACTGACTGCTTCACCTCTGTCCTCCCTGCACTGCCCCTCCTCTGGAAGAGAAAACTCCATTACTTTGACATAATTTGCCCCTGATGATTCCATGCTGTCTGTTACCTCCTGGATGCTCGCAAACTGTTTACTAACCACAGCATATTTCTAGTTGAGTGGTCTATAATTTCCAAGCTCTTCCTCCTCCTGCCTGCCCTGCTCTCTGCTGGTACCTCCCTCATCCCTCCATGGCATTCCCGAGTCAGGCATTAATCACTGTGACACCTCATCCACGTTCCCCAGCTGCACAGCACCACACCCAGCCCATCTGAGAACACCTACCCCAAATAAGCTTTCTGTCACACTCGTTTTCTCACTCCAGTTTAGCTCCTGCATCGTGTCCCTGCTGTTAGTTGTGTCAGATATCTCATCACAGGTGACCTGGAGCCACCAAACTCTTCCATCTCCCGGCACCATCTGTTGCTGCCCTTCCCTCCCCTCACCAACCTGCTTTTCCCGAGAGGGACATGTGCCATGATTCCCTCTCTGATGGCATCTCCTGCTGCTCTTTGCCCTTTCCCACCCTGTCCCCTGTGCTGGAGCTGCTCTGCTCTGTCCCAAACTCCTTCCCTGAGCTCCCTTGGTGCCACGCTGAGCCCGAGACTGTCAGAGAGAGATCCCAGCTCGCCCAGCCTGACCTCTCTCCACGGCTGCTATTCCCACTCTGCAAAGGAATCGTTTGTATTTGTGCCCACATTAATCTTTTTTTAAGGAACTGCAAGGTTTCTTGAAAATTTTACCCTTCTACTGCCATGGAGTTGTGACTTCTTCATCCTAATACACGAGTCTGCATTATTTTAAGGCACTTAATTTATTTCTTCTTCCACTTGTCATATGGCTTGTTAACTCTTGTTAACCCTCTCACCCTATTTCTATTACATTTTGACATTCTCAACTAGCTTTTTACCATAAACTTTACTTTAAAGCTTCTTTATCTGATATATATACATGTACACACATATATATAATTTTGGGGGGTTTTATATAAAGCATTCCAGTACATGCTGGTTATGTTTGGCCTGGAAAAAAATTCACCACAAAATCCTGTGCTTTAGATGATTGTGCCCAAATCCACAGGGATCCCTCCTGCTCTGGTGGCCTTCCAGAGGAGCCACCATCACATCCAGTGCCCTTCTGTCAAATCATTTCCCTCCAGAGCTGGACCTTCAGGCAAGTGCACCAGCCCCGTTTTAAAGGCAACATCTCTTTCTTCTTTAGTTGTCTTTGCTTCCCGAACAAGCCACATCCTTTACAATAACATTCCAGCTTTGTGAATTATCTGACCAACTCTCTTACATAACAACCATAAATTATGATCATATACCCATTTTTTAGCTGCTTTTCCTGTTTATTTCCCTGTCCTACTGAGATTACAACATAACTGTAAGGTCATCTGGAGCCAACTCACCACCCTGTTTCTTGTACCCACTCTCAAAGCATTAGCAATAAACTCGTATCTCTGTTTTTTGCCATCCCACTCTAGTTCCAATCTAGAAATCTTTGTGCTTAATTAGCAAGTTTGTAAGTAAACACACAGCAACTTTCTCAGATGAAGCATTCCAATGAACACGTTTATTTCCCTCTGGTATTAACACTTCCACTTGTTCAGAACAGGTTAGACAAGGAAGAAAGTACCAGAACAAACAAGCAGTTCCTAAACCACACCATCAGCAGAGCTCCTGACCCACTGATGAAGGTACAACCACCCTGCTTCTTGCAGAAATCATCAATTACAGCTGTGCACAGTCCTGCTCCACCTGGGAAATGCAGCAAAATCCAGTGGGCTCAAAGGCACACCAGCCTTACCCAGAGCTAGGTAAAGTCTCTGAATGCAGTGATACAACCCAGGATGTAGATGCAGACTTACCCTTCTCATCCTGCCACTCAAAGCCTCTTTATTTATTTCCCTGCACACTCGCTCCCCTCACCCACCCCTCTCCATTTCCACACCCCATTTTCAGCTCCAGCCACCCATTTCCAAAGCAGCACAGGCTGAGGTTTCCTGCAGCTGTCTCACAGCACAAATGACACAGCATTGACCCAGGAGCAGTGCTGCTGCCCTGCTCCCTGTGACGGAGCAGCCAAGGCACCAAAAACGAGCGGAGCCGTGAGCGATGCAGCTGCCAAGGGACTGCTGCAGCACGGGCTGTGAGCTACCCTGCTCTCCATCCAGCAGAACAACTGCACTTCTACAACACTTCACTCTTCCTGCTAAGTATTGCTCACTCTGTTCATGACCACTGTGTTCAGCCCCCACCTTCCTGCTGAATTCTACTGCACAGGAATTAGGAGTTTGTCTTCCCGAGCTGTGCTTCATTACCACCAGGGAGCTGAGCTCCTCTTCTCTAATGATTTACTTTTTTAGGCCATGCTAAACTTGTGTGCAGTTAAATTAGGAACATTACTTTTACTTAAGTAAAGAACAGAAGAAAGAGACCAAATGTTATGCTGCAAGATTTTTCTCTGATGCCACAGATATGTCCTTAAAATTGAGCTGATTCTGCATATCTTTTCAAGAACATGTCAGCATGCATCAATAAATTCCATTAAAAAGCAGGACTGTCTATAAAGTCAGTATTTTTTTATCCATAGAGCTTTGACTTGAGACAAAAATTATTTCATTTGGGAAGTAATAATGCTGTAACATGTAATACTGTTACTCTAACAAACCAAGCAATAAATATTTGTAAGCTCCAATGACACATTGAGCTCCAAGTTCAATTGCAGAGTCTCTTCTGGAACTCATACAAACACAAACTGTTGGTAAGACCTCATTGGATCATTCTGGAAAAACAGCAAGAGAAGAATACTGTCATTTGCTATTAAAATGACAGTTTGCTTTGCATATAATCCTTTAACACTCCCATGTTTCATAACACTGACTTTTATGCAGCAGAAATAGATTTGGATCTGGGGCACCCTCACAATATCCCTTTCTTGAAAAGCTGTCAAAATTTTGAAAATTCCAATTTTCTTAGATTTAATTTGGATGCCATAAACCTGTCCTTTCATTAACATCCTTTCCCACTCCCAGGATTGCACATGTGATAATTAGCACTGTCAACTCCCTTTAAATTTGTACAGTGAAGCCATCTGAGACCTTTGCTCAAACTGGCTTAAATTCCTGTCTGGATCTCCTCCTCTCCTAAATTCCTGCTAAGATCAACAGCAACTACTGTCACTTGAATTTTGCCTCCCTGCTTTCTCCAAATCTATTCTGGCTTCCCAGCACTAACCTCAGTAGATCCTCTCTGCCTGAAACAGTTTGCAGAAGAACTGGATCCCGTCAGGGCACTGGGGAACCATGTCCTACTCCTGCCAATCATTTTGAGGCAAAACCCCCCAGGATTGCGCTCAAGGCAAGCACCTGAGGAAGATGCATGGGGGTAAAACGGGGACTTGGAGGCCAAGTCTGAAGAAGAGAGATGAGAGATGAGGGTCTGTGAATGGAGTGAAGAAGTTAGGTAAAGGGAGGGAAAGCCTGTGCAGTGAGCTGTGCAGGACAGGCACGAGTTTGTAGTTGCTCAGGTGCTCTCCAAGCCCGAGCACAGCTCAGCCTTTGCACCACACCATC
Organism: Dicaeum eximium; assembly: GCA_013396995.1. NCBI lineage: Eukaryota > Metazoa > Chordata > Aves > Passeriformes > Dicaeidae > Dicaeum > Dicaeum eximium. The sequence continues at coordinate 2,997,669 of VWZP01003405.1, forward strand.
CATGGAGAGCACTGCGAAGGCACCCAGCTCTTCCTGGGAGGGATGGCCACAGGCACAGCGACTCCATCAGTGCCACAGCAGGTCTGGACAGCCCAGTCACTGCAGCACCCTTGTGGGTGGCACTGGCTGCAGATCTCAGAACTTGTGGGGGTTTGACTGCGATTCTCAAGATCACAAGTAACAGCACACACACAGAGCTGTGTTTGAAGACCATCATGGAGACAACCAAGCACCCAAAATGATGTAATTTCAGAACTGAGGCTGTTTGTGCAGCTTGAGTTCTGCTGTCCTGTTATAGCCCAAGCACTGCCCTTGCCAGCCATCCCAAAGACACCTCAGGGATGGGCACGCAGGGCACGCTGGAGAGCAGCCTGGCCTCACCTCACTGCTCTGCACAAAAATCAGCATTTAGCAGCATTTGAAGGATCATTTCCCAGCTCCCCCATTGGTCACACACACGGACACAGCCTGGAATACAGGATGGGTCATTAAACCTAAGACAGACAGGGCACGGAGTTACAGGGACAGAGACTGGCACAGAGAGGTTCAACAGATGCTGGTAAAGTTTCAGATCCAAACAAACTTCAAGAATGTTTCAGAGGACGCAGAAAAAAGCTCATTTGGAAGCGCAATTCACACCAGCATTCCAGAGTAAGATTGAGAGAAGTTTAGGAGAAGACAGCCCTGGTTTTGGGGATTCTGTGATGCCCCTCCAGCCGGCAGGGTCGGGATGGGCTGGAGCAAGGGCTGGTGAGAGCTGTGCTGCAGCTCTGCTGAAACCACCACCAGACAAAGTACACACAGCTCCAACTAGGAACAGCTGTTATTTTCCAATTAAAAATCACAAGACCAAAATATTAATTTATTAAGCAAGCGTTCAGTTCACGCAGCCACAACTACAATTCTGAGCAATATACTCTTTTTTTTTTTAAGAGAGGCTGTCGGGATGTCTCTGGCATAAATAATTTAATGTGACAAAACAGTTTATTGTTTGCTGCCGATAGGCAAACAATGCTGTTCCATATTATGAAATACTGGCTCAACATGTAAAGAACTGTAAAGGATTTTCCTTAGCGGGACAAACAAAATTTGTTGACATTTTTTCCAACTGTTTTACCTAATAAAGTATTAGCTGAGTTAGGCTTTGAGAAAGATTATCTTCTGCTATCATAGAAGCAAGTTAATAAAGTGACAATAACAAACTGATGTATCTGTCAAAGTTTATAGATAAGGATGTCAAGCTATAGGTTATCAGCCTACAGAACTGACACTGTTCATACATCACAGCCCCCCAACACACACTCTGTCAGCATTGTTTATTTTCAGTCAGGAGTTAAATAATGGCCATGTACTAAAAATGCCTTTGGGGAACTGCTTTGTCTTACATACTGTTCACCTGTTTACTTCAGAGTAAGTTCTGACTTGCTTTTATTTAATTTTCTGTTTGAACAGCTGGTATTTATCAACTTCAAATGGACTTCAGGTCAATACACCGCAAAAAAAAAATTTACTGCCTTTTCTGCACTTGCTGCACACACAGAGTCTGTAAAATGCTGATGAGAAGAGCTCCACACCCAGCCCAGCTCCAGAGGGAGCCAGGGAATGTCCTCCATGCCCCTGAAACCAGGGCAGCACTGGGAGAGCAGGAGAGCACAGAATAGGAGGGGGTTTCCAAGGGTCCCACACATGCACTTTGTACAGCCCACCACCACCAACAGCCCTTGCTCTTCCTCTCCTGCCTGTGTTTTTTACAGTATTCAGACCTGGCTATCCAGAATAAGGCAGGAGATGCTACGGGGTTTGTTTGGTTGGGCTTTTTTTCTCTGTGGTTTTGAAACAGTCAATGGCAGAGAAAGCAGCAAGTTCTGCTGAAGTCAGGGGTGAGGATGGAAAGAAGACACAGCCATCGAGGAGAAAATCACCAAGCTTGTTTGTTTTCATCCTAAACACATGAAGAAATCTCAATTTTTTTTCATAAACACGTAATTAATTAATCCTATGAAAACTATTTCTGAAGAAGTTATGAAATGAGTTAGATTAAGTGGGGTTTAAAAAAAAAATTCAAATGCAAATAGAAAAAAGAAATGGCTGGCTATAACCAGGAACAACATGAAGGGTTTCCAGCTATTTATTCTTTTTTTCCTCTCTATCCCAGGCAGGGTGACTGAAAGATACTATTCTACCAGAAATCACTTTCTGGAACTGACAGCTCTACCTGTCATATTTGACGAAGTAAAAAAGAATGGGAAAGATCATGAATTCTTAATTCAAACAAGTTTCTATTACTTTTTTTGGAATCATTGTCTGAGTATGGATCTTAAGATAAGGGCTAAAAATTAACATATTACTCTCAGAATGCTTTTTCTAATCAGTGGATTTTTCTTGCTACTACAGTACTTTTTTTAAAAGGGAACTGCAATAGAAGGGCACATTTACAAATTCCATTTATTAATGGCAGGAGGAGGGGAAGGAATTGGGGGGCTGGGGAGGTGAATGACACCCCCTTAAGCAGAAACTGCCACTGACAGTTCATCTCCCTCAACATTAAATTGGCCTTTCCAGGTAGCAAATTTGGGGACCTGAGTTTTACAAAGTGATGCAGGATTGGGGTATGAGGGTTTCCATGCCCCTATTCCTGTTCAGAGGAGCAAATAATATGGTGTTAGGGCATGAAGACACAAACACAACCTCACCTGATTCCTCCTAGTGCTGCATGACCTTTAACCAAGATTAGAGATCCTAATTCTCCTGAAGTCAATTTTATCAGATAGAAAAGGGAGTCATCTAAAAAACTATTTTGAAAAAATCATTCATTATGTAATGAACCATTTGCAAATAAAAGCCTTTCTTTCGCAGTCATTTAAGTTCTAATCCAAATCAATCACTTACTCTAGGACAGTCAGTTTAACTTAGACACCAGAAGGCATAAAAAGAGCTGATTTACACAGCCAACACTTTTAAATACAATTTATTAGATGGCAGAGTCAGAAAAGCCAAGTGCACAGCAGAGATCTGGGTGTCCCAGCTCCTGTTGCAACTTGGATAGCAAATAAAAATGATCTGTTTTCTCAGACTGAAGTCACTCTATTTCGATAGTGCTTTGCACTGCTTTTACAGAAGGGACTTCAGTCCCTTTACATGTAGGACAACTGCAAAAATCCCTGCAACATTTGCCCATCTCATGGAGTAAGAGGCTCCAAGACCGGAGCTTCGTGCTGGAAACTTTTCCACAGGAGCCCAAGCTATTGTGTGAGAGGAACCAGGGGGTGCCGAAGGAGTTGGTTGCTATGGTGGCATCTCATAAATCATCAATTATTGTCTGTTATTATGAAGGTGACAGCCTCATAAAGAGATTTGCATTCTCGGCTAATTTTAAGTTTTTTTTTTCCTGCAGACATCATTTGCTTTGTAAAAGAAATGTCATGACAACCAGAGAACACTTAAGCTTGTTATCGGGTAGTCAGGCAGCCGCTTGGCCCCCATCACTTTGGCATTTGAGCATTGGAGCCTCTTTTGCATTATTGAGTAGTTTATCTTTACAGTTCATAAATATATTTCTGAACGTGGGGACAGCATAATAGGAGGACGAGGGAAAGTGATGGAGGGCTCCTGGTTACCACGGCAACCTAAACTGATCAATTCCCTGTCACTGTTTTAAAAGAGGCACCACTCTCCTGTGGCCCCCGATGCTAATTACAAATGCAGGCCCTTTGCTGGCATGTTCAGCTTCCAGATTAAAGCAGTTCATGCCTAATTTATCATTTAACATGTCCTCCCACATTTGTAGCGCCGTACGGAATGAATAACAACTTCACTTGTTTACAGCGTTTTCAACTTAATTTCACTAATTAGTTTTGCAGTTGCAGGAATCCGAGGGGTTGGTGTCCCCTCTGGAATGCTGGGCACAGGCAGGGAATGGGCAGGGAATGGGCAGATGGACAGGCAAGGTCACCCTCCCCATGCCAGCTCCAGGCTCTGCCCCCCAGGACCCCCATGATCAACACATTATATATTGATATCCCTCTTATTTTCAATCATGTTTCAAGTGACTGGGAGACTTTTTATGGGAATGGGAAAGAAATTATGGAAAGCTTGGTTTGGTTTCATACTACAATAGTTTGTATTGTCCTGTGCAAAGTTTGAGATGAAAACGCTGCTGAATTGGACACAGTTTGGCCACTGACTGTCTGCCCTTCCAGCCAAACTTCTACTACTTCCTTTAAGGATTTTGACCAGATTTTATGTGAACTGAACTTTCAATGTGTGTTCCAACACGGCGTTTATCACTTCCCGAACTCAGGCCACTCAAAATGTTCTTCCCCATCTTCGTAACCAGCACTTGTGTCTTGGAAAACTCTTTGCCACCCTCTGTGCTCCAGAACAACATAGAACAGAGTGTGAAATCTCTACGAGGAGAACTAAAATGTGCTGGTCCCAAAATGCTCTCAGTCACAACAGCAGTAATTACTCAGACATCTAGGAAAATAAACCTACTTAAGGAAGCCAGCAATGATGAGAGCCAAACTAGTGTCCTAATACCTGGAAAAGTCTCTCACCTTTCTGCTCTCAAGGATGATACTATAAAATCCGCATGTTCCAAAACTACTCTATAATTTGAAATTAAAAAATAAAAAATGCTGGAACCTGTAAGATTCACCTCTGGCAACAGGAAGAGCTCTGTGTTTGAGCACTGCCGCCCCCAGGGAGCCCTGGATAGGGAAGGGATTTTGGTTCCTCGGTAATATTTGCACTGTTGCAGTCACAAAGGAGAGCATCTGACAGCCTCTGCCCCAGGCAGCTCCTCCCTGGCATCAGCTCTACAAAAGGGCTCCTTCCCAGAACTCCTGTTAATCAACAAAAATTATACATCTACAGACACTGCAAACCCTTCTGAGGGTCCGGAGAGCCGGCGCGGCAGCGCTTCAACTGCTGCTCACCGTGGCAGCCCAGCCTAGCTGAGCCCAGCCTAGCTGAGCCCAGCCCAGTCAGTCCAGTCCAGCCCAGCCCAGCCCAGCCCAGCCCAGCCCAGCCCAGTCCAGCCCAGCCCAGCCCAGTCAGTCCAGCTCAGCCCAGCCTCAGGCTGAACGGGAGCACTAAGCTGGGCTTTAAGCAAACGCTGCTTCGGCTTTGCAGAGCTTTAATCCCATTCCACAGATTCAAGGGCACCCCAAATCCTCCTGTTCTACCACAGAGAGCGCAGGGCTGCATTAATGAGAACACAGCACTGCTGCTAAGAGTGGAAGTTTGGGTCTAAAAATAAATAAATAAATAAGTAAATCCGTAACAACAAAACTTTTCTCATGTATTATCTATGTTCTCTGTCATTTGCATTTGTTTTGTCTTCTATTATTTAGCCCATAATACCTTCAGTGAATACTATAGGGCAAGGCCAGACCTCTGGCAATCAGTAGCGTTAAGCACAGCTTAATTCCACAAAAAAAACCCAAGAAATAGCAAGTCTGTGTTCTTTTCCCTGATAAGAGATTTGGCATTTATTTTAAACACACAAGATGGCTGGAAACTCCACATTAAAAAAGAACAAGCTTGACAATTACTCTGTGTTAGCACTGTGTATGTGTATGACTACTAACACCCCTGGGACAAGATGAGCACAAACTCTTTGCTTGCTGTATTAATTCCATTCTTCAAAAATTTGAGATGATTTGGAGATGACAGCAGGGTATCCTCCTGTCTTCTCCCCAGGGAAAAGCACCACTTTTGAGGAACACCTTTCAAAAAGGTGCCTAACACAGTGAAGCATAGGCCATGCAATGGTAGTTTGTGCCCTCCTTCCAGAGAGTATCCTCAGAGCCAACAGCCATTCTTTCAAATCCTTACTAACACACAGAAACCCTCCTTTCTCATCTCCTCCCTACAAATAAGCCCAACTCCATTAAAGGCAATTGCACCAATTGCATCACACTGGTGTAAGTAGAGAGAAAAGCCTTTTTGTGCCAGCACAAGCCAACACCAGCTCTTGGCTCACTGCTCCAGAGGTTCTGCCTGTTTGTACACCCACACCCCTCACCAGCAGCACGTGCTTTTTAATGCCCCCCTTTCTAACATTTCCTTGTAAACTTACATTTGCCAGTCCTCAGAGAACTCAACCATAAACTTGAACTGGGTACTAGCCCACAGTTAGTATCAGCACACAGCTGCACACCACATACAGTTATCAAAAACCAGTTCCAAATAAAAGCACAACCCCTCCCAAGGTTAACCACTGGATCTGCTGCTCTCAGAAAGATGCAAACCCAAAATCTGTATTTCAAACAACAGTAAATCACACTGGGTTCTGCACTTGTGCTCTCAGATCCATCTGTCCCTGCTGGCCACTGACCACAGCAGCACAGAGCCCCGACAGAAGGACCACGGGCCAGGCAGGATCTGAGAACTCTCTGGGCTATCAAGTAAGAAAAGGAAGAGAGCTATTCACTGCACTCTGTTTTATCTACACTGCATTCTTGCAGCTGCTAAATAGTCTGTTTATTGTTTCAATCAGTCTGTAACTGTGCTTAAGGCATGCAGGAGGCTGTGCACTACTACTCAGTGTTACTCAAATAAAGACAACATATTAAGAATAATCACTCCATCTCTATAAAAGGGTTACACACTGCTCAGAAGAGAACATGACAAATACTTCAGCTCTTTGTGAAGCACCATAATTGCTCATGATTTGCCTTTTCATGATTGTATCTTCATTCAAGATCTACTTACTCAGGATCTGCTGAGTCCTTAAGGCTGGTGCAGCACCTATCAGGAGAAAGGTAGGATGGCTTCAACACTTAAGGAACAGATTGCTCCAGCCTTGAAGGATTTAACACTGCTCTCCACTTACTGGTGTGTCTGCCATGACACACTGAATTTTATTACTGTCTCAGTCTTGTTATTTAGTGAACTTCAGCCTTCACCACCTGCAGAAATCCCTGGCCCAGACTGCACCCACTGGATCGACAGAGATGCTGGTGCAGCCACTTCAGTTTTGTTTCACCTGCCAAAGGAGAAATTCAAAGGAAGACAGGATGTGCTGGCAGCAATGTAACACACCAAGCACCTCCACTGAGCACAGAATCTCTCCCAACCTGCTCTAAATTTGTTTGCTTTCACTTTAGGATAACTAAAAGTTCCCCAAGAGTTAATGCAGCACCTTCAGGTTATTAAATGGAACATGCAGAACATTACATTATTATGCTGCACATGGCTAAGGAATTTTAGTATTCACAGGATTATGGTAATTAAGTCTTCCTTCACTTTGGGTGATGTGACACTTGCTTGACTATAATGTCACTCCACTTAAAGTCTGTGTAAACAACATTATCTTAGTCACTCTGCATTACATTTCCAACTGTGAGCAAAATTACAAGGTCAAAGTGGACAAGAATGTAGGTAATCCCAAGGAAACATCATGTAAATGACTCGCTCAAGGTTCAAGCTGGGTTTTCAAGGGTGGTAAAAGGCTTATGTACTACACTGATATTTTAGTCTTGGTTTACAGAAGGTATCAGTGGCAAACTGCAGTTCTCTGTGTAGGACATGTAGCTGCTCAGGACTCTGCAAACTTCTCCTTTTGTAAGGACTGGGCTGCCAAAGAAATGCACAGAGTAAGAGAGGACTGATTTTGAACAAAAAGCTATATAGAACAGCAGAATATTAATTAACTCTATAAGTGACAGATGCAAACAAAGAAATATATATTCCACCAACGTCATTAACATAACACAATAAAACCTCCATTAAACTGTCAGTCAGAGAGCTGGGAAAAATATTAACCTCATTGTTAAGAACAATTCTTTTAATTCACTTAGCTGGACTGGCTTTACCTTTGAATATCAAATAGGAAAGCATTGTGATTTTGATTGTTGAACAGACAAACTTGTGGCTGAATTTCTTTTACCCTAAGAAGCCCACAGTAAACTCCAAGCACATAGATGTGCTTCAGTGTATACATATGTATTTTTTTTTCATATACACACACACATACACACACACACACACACAAACACACTTGTCTAGTTCTCAAGCACCCAAGATTTAGTTTGATCTCACACTGAACGAAAGGACTGCACAGGTGAGCACACTGCACTCCTCAGATTAGCAGGTAACATCTCACAAATCCATAAGCTCTGCAAGTCTGGAAACAGCAGCCCACCCCTCTCCTGTACCAGAAAACTCACTAAACAGAAAAAAAAACCTTGTTAGCATTTCCAAAGCTGTTCAAACATTGTAAACCCGTGAGCACTCAAGCCTACATAGCTGGAGACGTAACAAAATCAGGATGAGTTGGGATTTATCAGTAGTGAGGCTTTAATAATTCCTGGGAATTCCACCTGCAGAGAAGTGGTACCCAGGGATATGTCACTGACATTCCAGGTCCTTGGAACTGTCATTTCAGCCATTTCTATTTAGAACAGAAGCTGTGAAAGTTTAATTAATGACAAAACTACACTGTTTCAAGTTCTCTCAGGTAGGAATTACATTTGGAAAGTTCAGTGATGGAAACAGGCCTTTGCCAAAAAGGTACAGGAGTGAAATGTGCCCACTCCAGCTCTTCCCTTTTTACAGTCAGGGATGGGGCTGCCAGAAGAGCCACGAGCCTGCTCCCAGCTCACTCATCATGTCCTGATGTCCAGAGCCACCAGGCTGGACATGAACACAAAGTTCATAATGGGCTCCGTGGCTGCATCCTTCTTCCACAGCCCTAATTACAATATAATCTGATATAATCAACCTTTCATCTCAGTCTATGATCAAGCATGACATACATGTGGCAGATAAATACTAACAGTTAAAGTAAAACAATACACAAAGAAATCTTTTTCCCTTTAGACCACTTTCTCCTCCATGTGTAAGACACAGAAATATGTCTCTTATCTTTCTTCTTTGCAGCTGCTAACCAGGATGCCCCCACAGCATTCCACTCTGAAAACACCATTTTGGGTATTATTTACCTGCTTGCTCCTGGAGAAAGTTACAATGACACACCAGTGACAAAACTCCCTTTAGTAAATTCTTCAGCTTGAAAGGCTTTGAAGGTACGACACAGAGTCTGCTTCCCTATCAAGCCTAAATTCAGAGTATAACTCAATGATACCACTGATTACACAGCATGAATTATTTGTAGCTTTTTCACAGTTGTTTGCAGGCACAGATGTCAAGCACAGCTTAAACTTGTGATCCAAAACTCTGCACCTGTGACTATGGACAAAGTCAGGGAACGATGCTCAGAGTGAAGGCAAGGAGGCATTTCCCAAGTGGGATCACTGCAGACACAAACAAAAGGATGTGCAAACACTGAGAGCAGCAGATCTGCTCTGTGCATTACTGTAATTCATTGCTATCCTTGGAAAAACACAGTAACTCAACTCTTAGGATCCCTGTGCAACACGAAATCCATGTATGAGAGCAGAGTAACAGCATTTAAACTGAATTTCACAGCATTCAGCCATTTTAGCCCACTACCATAGGTGGTTAAAACAAGTAGATCATTTCATATTTGAAATATTTCAGTATTACCCAATCACACTTGATATTTATCTTGCATGTCAATGATACTTGTCACATGCATTATAACTTAAGTCTTACTACAGGATTTAATGGAAAATAAATAAAAAGTAAGTGCATATAATATTACTAATATAAACAGGCAAAATATCATAAAGATCAGTGGCTTAGTGTCTATTTTGGCAGGAGCTGAATTTGGCCTAATGACTTCTGGTTCTGATTTAGTGAGGGTTCCCCATCATGTACGACTTTGTGACTTCTTCAGTATGTTTTCTTTGAGAAGTAAAGGTTTTCTGTATGAGATTGGAATTTAATTGTTTCCTTTTTAGACAAATATGCTTTTGGATGGATGCTGATGGAAAGGGCAATCAGATGTCAAAAGGGCAGCAGTACAGTGAGATTATGTGCCGAGGTCTAGGGCAGGACAGACAAACAAGGGGGATCTCAGATCACTTGAGCAGATCCTTATAAATAAAATCTCAGATAACAGGCTTTGTTTATTCTGTAAAAAATGCATATCAGCAGGTCAAATCAACTCCTGTTATGTTAACTACTTAAGTTACTTTCTTATTAACAAATATTCCTGATAGCATAACAGAACTCTCATCTGTGAGCATCTGGAATGCAGGGAGGGAAGAGTTTAAGTAATTAGGAAGGAGATGTCCTGCATCTAGGAGGAATGAAGTGTTTTCTCACCATTTGAGGGGGGAATAAATAAACAAACCTCACTGAGAGAGAGCTCGTGTGGCAGCAAGTAAACAACGCTTAATTTATGTGGAGAATCACCAGTGGAGATCCTCATTTTTAAAATCATTTTCTCACCAATTTTACTATAGATATGTCAGCAACAGCACTCCATTTATTTTGTTTGCTTGATAATATCTTTATGCAACACTCACCTGAGGCAATTCTCACTACAAAAAATGTATTGCAATAAACCCAAGCTCACTTTTTAATTGCCAAGTGACACCCAGTGCTAAGTCCTGTCTCTGGGTGCAGGAAGCTCTAACAGAGACCCAATGTCCTGCCATGTGATTATAACCCACAACTTTTATCTTGTGAGAATATCCTGGAATTTCAGCTCTCTTTAATGTTGAATGGCCATGTGGGAAAAGCTGCCTCTTCCCAAACAGCCTGGCAATTCCACTTGGCTTCTGCAGGCGTTCTGTACGGACTGAGATGCGTTTAGCCACAATCCCACACCTCACCACGAATTACACATCAGCTATTCCCAAATCTGGGGGGAAGGGGTAAATTTGAGCACTTAGCAGGAAAACCCCTAATCATCCAAGATGAGCAGAAGCTGCTCCCTACCCTAACACAGGATTGAATTTTTTTCTTTTTTTTTTTAGTTCAAATAATACATTTTTCCAAAAATACAGTTTTGCAAAACATTCTCTTTTAAGCATTATTTGAGAGGAGGTTTCAGAGGTATTTGAAGGAAAATGGATATTTTATTCCTTGACTACTTTTTTCTGCCTTCAAGTATTACTTTTGCACCTTTTTTTTCCTCCTCTGAAGAGTATCTGTTCTAAGAGAACAGAAAATGGAAAAACACTGAAAGTTCGGAGCGGTGCAGTTTTAAAATAAAAATAATAATTTACAAACCAACTTTCTCAGCATGCTCTAGCACTGAGCTGCAGCTCCTCTGGACTATTGCTTCCTGAATTATTCAGGGCCCACATTCTGCAGACGCATCTGTGCAAGTCCGAGCGCGAGTCAGCTCCGTCTGCCCAACCTTGCTGCATCAGAACATCCCCAGAGGTCCCTCATGGAAGGGATGCTGGGATGAAACCACTGCTGGACATGCTGCCTTTAATGGAAAAGTTTGGTGCCTTAGAATCACGCTTTTCCATGTTTTTCACCCTGGGCATTTCTGATGTAGGCCAATGCAAAACCTTCTAGTGTTAAACTCTCTTTTTCAAGACTTTCCAATTTATGGACTTCAAAAATATTAGAAAAAACAGGATCTCTGTGTGAGAGTTGAAAGATACAGGACAGTGGGTTTGTGCTTGTCCACCATTTTTGAGGAACACATAAAATCCAAAGTATGATCTTGTTTTTCCTGTATGGAGACTTTCAAGTGCACTTTAGGAGCAAAAGATTGAGTGACTCTGCTTGGAAAGAAAGGAGTATTAACTTTAATATATCTATCTCATTATGAGTAACACCAGTTTGCTGAAAAAAATTCAAATAAAATAGTGAGTGCAAGAAGGTCAAAAGGATTGACAGTAAACCTGTGGGTCAGGGAACACTGGGTCAAAGATCTCTGAAGATTTAAATACTAAAATGACAGTAAATCTTGCAAGCTATTCTCCATCATGTAACATTACAGTAATTACCCATACCTTTCAAAAAATACAATTAAAAATCTTGTATTCCTAAGACAATTTAATTTTTACCTTCTTTCTGACCATAAAATTATACTGAGTGAATTTAAGTTAAAAGATCACAACTGAAAGGAAGAGTTCACAGGGAGTGGAACAGCACTGGGACCAAACTGAAAATCCACATTCATTATTCAGGCTGCTACACAAATCACTTGGGATCTTGGGAGTGTGATTCTGCTGGACAAGGTGTTCTTGTGTTCCCTGGCTTTGTTTCCAAGCAGTCTGGGGGGATCACAGATTTTTTCCTGTTTTCCTGGGAGCAGATTTCATGGCCCCGAGCGTATGTGATAGATAATATGGACAGAGGAACAAACTGGCCAGGAACCCAAGCACAAGCTCCCTCCCTGCATGCTCCATGACATGAAATGGGCTGTCAGGAACTGTTCAGAGCAGCCTGGGCTCTGCAGAACCATCCCAAAGGTCTGACCAGCATTGCAGGGTATTCCCTGACTGTCCTGCACATCTCAACAGGCAGCTTGCTTCAATTCAGAGGAAAAAACTATGACAATTCCTGGGAATCCAGCTGCACCCTCAAAATTCTCAACTAAATCCTGCAACTTCCAGTGTGAAAAATACTCAAAAATGTGACTTCTTCAACTGGTACCACACTCTCCTCCCACTCACATACTGAAACCAACCATGAAGGACATTTCTTTTCTTATTTTCAACTTTTCTTTCCTCTAGAAGAATGTAAGAATTAAAAAAATTTGAACTGCAAACATTTCCACTTCTTCAGAATATCCACAGTTTGCCTTTCTCATGTTATTAACAGCTTAAACACATTTCTGCTTTTTCTGAGGTCCTTTGGCACGTGTACATGCTGATAATTAGGTGAGCTACACTTATACTTCTGCCTGTAATATCTGCTATGGCTACTGATAATCTCAAATTTGCTAATGTATTGTTGCAAGAAAAACAAAACCGATGTGAAAGGAACTTAACACAAATAATACTCTCAGGCCCAGCCCGTAAAGGCTTCAAAAAGCTTAATGATTTTCTCAGATGTGCTGTAACAACAAAGAATCTCATGGTTCCGTGTCAGATGTCTGCTAGAAGCCAATGCTCATCACAACTGGAATGACTTGTTCATCATAGATCCCATCAATAATTGTTTCAGCATGTGAACGTGATCAATGTCACTCTCATCAAGAATAAATCACGCTGGGTATTTTCTAATGGGAGCTTCAGCACTCTCATGGACCCTGCTCCACAGTGAGATTTAATCAATGCACGAGCTCGAGTGACCAGGCATCTTTCCCAAAAAGGCAATTATTTACAAATTCAGAACTGTAAAAACATCCTAATGTCCTTGGCATAGAAAGTTTAAATGACTGAATATTGAAGGAGGCAAATGAAGTGACTGCAGCACTGGATCACATCAGAACTGCATTGGAGCTGCCTGATTTCAACTCATTAACATATTTAAATTATTATAGCTGAACAGTGATGTCACTGGGCATCAGATCTAGTGTGGATATTCTCAGTCTCTGGTAACAGAGAGAAGCACACAGCTTCTCCCAGGCTCAGCCTGGCAAAGTTAGAGAAAGAATGAAAACAATTATTATCTTATCCCCTGCACCTGGTGTTTGTGAAAGGTATTTACAAGTAGGTGTTGTTCCAACTGAACAACAGTGTGAGAGAAGTTTCCTAAAGACCAGTCAGGTCTTTAGGAGGTCCATGATCCTCTTTATAAGAAGTGTGAATGTCTATTAATAAATGCTTTTTTATGCCTTCTGAATCATGGAGTCAATATGTCACCTTCTTCCGTCCCCTTTACCATTGTGTAACACACCTAGAGTACAAAAAACAACATTTATCAGAGACAAATACCAAATCCATCCATTTCATCTCCTAGAAAAGTGACTCCATTTCTACAAGTTAACAGCAGGGCTTAAAGTAGATTCACTTCTTTTTTTCACGTCACTGTCTGAGCAAACCAAACCAACTCACATGAGAGGCAACACTGCTGCTGCTCAGCTCCTTTTTTCTCAGTTTCTTCTTTCTACCAACTACTTAAAACACAGCTCTGGGATGAGCTGTCACAGACAGATGCAGACTGACCTGGGTATTTTACTATAAAAACTGTTTTCTGATCTCTTCAGTGACAAAATAAAGCTAAAATATTACCTAATTAGACAAAACATTTATTTAAGAGGATAATTTTAAAAACAATCTTAAAGCCTGTTTGTGCCTGTAAGGAGTTTTAAATGAAATGTAGGAATTTGGTAACTCCAGAGCAGTTTGAGGCTGAATTGTGCTTCCCCCACGTTTGGTTCCCTTCCCACTCCTGTTTCAGAGGGGAATTTCTGCCAGCACCCGGACCCAGCCACGGTGTGTGGGGTGCAGGATTTCTCCAGAGGAGAGATCAGTGGGATCTGGATTTCCAGAGGGGGTGGAACTTTTCCCTGCCTCGGGAACTCGGAGGAACCAAATCCTGCAAGGTCTCCTGAGAAGTTCCACCACAGCCTCTGCCCAAGGCCAAAAGACAACTTTTATTTGTGAACCCAACCCCCTCCAGCAATGACTGGTAAGTCTGAATATCTGAGAGTATTTTCAGACTTTCTCAGACGCATTTCACATGTTTTTGTATTTTCCCAGCTCAGGTACTGTTAGAAGTGGAAGGGCAGCCTGGTTTCTTTGTGCTCAGAGGAGAACAGCAAAAGTGCTCAGGGGTTGCTCAGCTACTTGCCCCCCAGCTGACAGATAGCCTTCCTTTTATAATAATTTCTGATATAAAAGAAATAGAGTTATATATCGATATATAATTCAGGAGATTTTATATTTTCCAATTAAATGCCTTTCAACCTTTGCTCTTTAAAGGTTATAGAAATTCATGATTTTAGCCTCTCCTCAGACTTCCTATCTTTAGTCATAAGGTCAATCAAATTCCCCTTTTCAAATGTTCCATCTTTAAAGAATATGGTAACCAGAACAAAAACAATATCCTAAGTGAGGTCAGAAGATTTCCTAACCTTTAGATATATTCCTTGCATTCTTATTCCATTACTGGCTGTTGTACCCCTCCTCTTCCCCTTTCTTCCTCTCTGCATGTCTCATGTGTGTTTTCAGATATTTTATTGATGTCTCCATAGTTTAAAATTAGAAGTAGATCCAACCCCCTTCAGTTCTTTTGGGGCTGCTACTTTGCTGTAACAACTTGCAGAAGAATTTCCAGGCCCTCTCCTTGCCCCATAAATGCTGCTGATGAAATAGCACTGTTTGATGGTTCAAAGCTATCTGAAGTTTACTTTTAGAAAGGATTACAGTAAAACAAACTCAATAAACTTGTGTGAGTTACATTTGCCATTATTTCTGAGTTGTATATATCAAATTCAGGTTTTTTGAAGAGCCACATTTATTAAAACACAACTTGAACCACTAAAATTTGACCACTCATTTAAAGAAATTCAATCAAGAAACCAACTCAAAAAAACCCAAACCACTATTGCTCCAAACAGTCCCTCTTACATCACTGGTGTCTAAATTACTAATCTGGTTAACATATTTTGCTGTCAGGGTTAAGATAAACCATCTGGACAATGTTGCTACAAATTCTTTCTTGGCTAAATGTAGTTTTTATTGTAATTTGCCTCATTTCCTCCTAATATAACAACAGAATGTTGCTGTGTGGATACACTCCAGTGACCTGACAGACCTTTCCAGCAACTCCAAAACGTCTCACCACAAACTTTTTCTTGATCTCAACATCACCATTTTCTTCCTATTTATCTTCTTAGAAAAATGTGATACAGGAACCAGCTGCTAAAAAATGCCAATTCCATCAAAGTCCTGAAACTGGTAACCCATTTTTTTCTGAGTTTATTCCTTATAAGAAACTGGCAGTTGGCTTTTCAGCCACATCAGAATAAGCAGGGACTCTCTGAGTTTTGCTTCTCCTACTGCACCTACCCAGTGTCCTTCTCTCTGAGACATCAGCTCCCAAACTCTCTTATAAACTGCAATCCAGTGACCTCCCCATGTAAATCCATGGCTTTATTGCCATGTTTGACCATACAGAGTTCAGTTTCCTGCCCAGGGAACAGGAGCAGTGCTGAGTGTTTGGGAATCTCTCCCTTCCCGCGGGTTTAGGGCAGCCCAGTTAACACCTACTCACACACAGGTCATGCAAAGGCAGTGCAGGTGGTCAGACACCTTCTCCAAAAATAAATGTATCCATAAATCAAACCTTTTTGAATCTTGTGAGCTGGTTGTTTTGCTGTGGGTTTTGGGCTTTTTCCCTTCCAAGGGGGAAAAAAAAAGGAAATTAAAGCAACTCTGCTCTTTCCGTTTAAATGTCTGACTAATTAGAGATTGAAATCCACCATTTTTGCCCCTAATTGCTAGGCAAATCAAATTTCCTCCTAAAATGCAAATTCATTCCATAATATAAAAATGAACACACAGAGGCAGAAAGGTTTACATGTCAAATGGCAATTTTCCTAAATGGCTCACACTTCAACTTGTTTTCTTTTTTCATATCTTAGCCATGACAAAAGATTTAATGGCCATCATTACTCAGATGTTTTGTCAGCATACCATGATGAATGCACTCTTCCTGGGTGTTATTCAGAGTTACCTCACAAGATTTCTCTTCTGTGTTACATTAACAACACCCTTCATACTCAACAATTTGATCTATCACACATTTGACTAATGTTACCCATTAGAGTTCTGTGCAAAGACTCCTTGATTCAGGGAAAGATAGTTATTAAAATTAAATATATCCTTGCCTCTTAAAAATGTATTTTCTTTAATTACTAATATACATTAAATAGGATCAATCCATTAGCACAGAGATCCCATAAGCTGTCCATGAAAGTAAGTGTAAAGAGAATGTATCATCCATTAATTATAACCATTCCACTCGACCTGTGGAGCTGCTGCTACCTCCTCTCTCCAACTCCTCTGGAGCATAAGAAAGGAGACAAAGAACAGGAAGGAAAGAGGGGGGAAAGCCAAAATCCTGCTTAGCTCCAGGACATGGTGAGTGCCCAAGGAGCAGCTGAAGGATGCTGCCCCAGCAGGCAGAGAACATTGCAAAGCTTCAGCTCCTTCAGCCCAAACCCAACCCCACACCACCAACATCCCCAGGCTCACACTGCAGGGACTGAACACCAGCACAGCTCCAAGGCTGAATCCAAATCAATTTAAATGTGAAGGATCAGAGGTACAAACTCGGGGCAGAACAGCCCAGCACGGAGAAAAACACAAATCTTCACATACCAGACCCCAGAACCTACAACATTTCCTTTTAAAATAGTAATTTCTGCTTAAAACCTAAGCTACCAATAGATACAGGAACATGCTTTAAACACTCATTCAACTAATGACTGACTTTCCAAGTAATCCCCCAGCTGACTGTGGGAAATCAATAGGGATTTTTAATGGCACCGATACATCTTGCTAGATTTGACAGAACTTGGAAAAAAATACAAACAATCTCCAGGAAACTATTTTGCTCAATTATAAAGTATGCAAAAAAAGACAAATAATGACTATCTAGACATCATCACTATGCACTTCACTCACTTGGAAGCATCAACAATACCAATAAATTACTTAGAATTGTTTTACAGTTTTTGTTTTGTCTCTTAGAGAAACTGGATGATGCATCTACAAATAAGCTGTTCATTCTAGTCCAGAAGATTATGGAATGGTTTATTTATATTTCTTCTCAGCAGTGTTTGTGCTCATGAGCTTTTTACAAAGGGTCTTCAGAACTTAGTCCATATTAGTTGAACTCATCCTGCATAAAACTGTTTGAAATAATACATCAAACTTTACAATGTTTAGAAAAAAGCACCTTTCATGCTTTGAAATAAGTACCATAAAATCTTCCCATGGAACTACTTTGAGCAATGGGTTCTTAGCTTGAGTTGAATCCCCCTCCGCAGACACCTTTAACTGCAGGTAACATTTTACACAGTAAGCAATAAAAAAATAATATAGAAATGTAGTGTTAACATTCCCTAGAAAACCCCTCAGAATTTATTTTATACTATCTGTAATAAAGATTACAGAACAGAAGCACTGACCACCACTTTGTTTTCTCCTGTCCTGTTCAAAATGTTTATTCTCCCTTTCTGCCCTATGGGAATTATTTGCACAACTAAACTTCACCAAGACCAGCATAAATTGTTTGCACAAATGCCACAAGCCAGAGATGAGATTTGGAAAATCCTGCTCATTAGATCTGCAAAGAATGTTGGATTGTTTTTATGTACACGTGAGGGCATCAGTCATTCCATGCAACTGCAAACAGGATAGACACTGTCCTGCTCTCCATTGGAGAAAGGGCCAAAGCTGGCAAAATCAGACCTGTTCAGACCATCACTTAGTGAGTCAAATTCCTTTGATATCATAAATTAAACATTCCAAGCACTACAGTTATTATTAGATTACAGACAAAACTAAATATACCAAATTTCTAGTGTATTTGCCTTCAGTGCTCTCTGGTTTTCTCCACTGAAAATTCTGTGTTCCTGTTCTAACAGCCCAGGAATTACTCAGGACTCGGAATTTTGCAGGCAGAGCCCATTTTTACTGACGACCTTTAGGGAGACGTGTGGTGAGACACAAATCCTCTCCGGTCCCCATCTGAAAGCAATCGATGGCATGGGACAAAACCCCCACATTTTAGGGGAGAATGAATCCTTTCACCTTTTCCTTTGGCACCACGGTGGAAAGCCCTGCAGCAGAATGTGAGGCATCTCCAGAGGGGGTCAGCTAAGGAATGACACCACGACTGTAGCTGCAGCACAAGAAAAACTCTGCCTGTATTTTTATTACAGGGGGACAGCCTGAAGAGGGAGGGAAAAGCCCACTCTCTGCCACACTCCAATGTATGTGACAAACTGGATTAATTCCCACATGTCAGCAGCCATTTCAAACCCCCCCTCGAAGGCAGAAGTCCATTTCCAAAAGGAGACAGCTGTCTGTAGCCACATCCAGAGAAATCTGCCTGTCACACAGCCCCAGCCCAGCGACCACAAAAGCCACTTCGGGGAAAGAAAATCTGGGTAAAGTTTTGTCAGAAGGAAAAAGGAAGAAAAAAAGCCAGAGAAAAATGTAACTTCTGGAACGCCACTTCTTGCTTTCAGAACTTGTACCAATGGCAGATCATTACTTAGCACGAACAAAAATATTTATCCTGGGGATTGCAAACACATGAATGCATTTTATGATGACTTCCTTTTATAGACCCTGAGCTTATTTCTGGCCTTTATTATTCCTGGTGAAGAATTTGTCTTCTGTACAGGGAAACAAGTAGGGTGTAAAATGCTAACAGATAACCCAATAAAGCCACTTGTTCATGAGGTTCAGCCCTACAGAGCCCAAACCTCTCCAGGCTTTCTGCCCTCCTCTCCCTGGGAAGGGGGTGCAGCTCAAACAAAGGAAAGATCAGCAGGGTAAGCAGAGAGATGGTTTTAGGAGTTCTCTTTCCTAAGCTCTCCACCAGGATTCCAGAAACAAGGAAGCACTGGGCTGTCTGCACAGACCAGGGCTGGGAGGAAGAAGATGAGGAGTTTCTCTCACACTCCGAACTGAATGCCAGCAATAGCCAGGAACAAATCAAGGAGCATTTACTGAATTTCAATAAAATCAAACACAGAGGTTCCTGCAATCGAGGATTTGACTGGATTTCTACCCGCAGAGAGCCTGCACTGCAACTCCTGGCCTCATCCTGAGCTGAATTCCCTGCATCTGATCCTGAGCTGAACTCTCTGTGCCTGATCCCAAGCTCAATTCCCTGATCCCGAGCTCAATTCCCTGATCCCAGGCTGAATTCCCTGATCCCAGGCTGAATTCCCTGTGCCACATCCCGAGCTGAATTCCCTGATCCCA
>VWZP01003405.1:3017563-3080817 GCA_013396995.1 Dicaeum eximium
TGGCCTGATCCTGAGCTGAATTCCCTGTGCCTGATCCCGAGCTGAATTCCCTGATCCCAGGCTGAATTCCAATTCCCTGATCCCGAGCTGAATTCCCTGATCCCAGGCTGAATTCCCTGATCCCAGGCTGAATTCCGTGTGCCACATCCCGAGCTGAATTCCCTGATCCCAGGCTGAATTCCGTGTGCCACATCCCGAGCTGAATTCCCTGATCCCAAGCTCAATTCCCTGATCCCGAGCTCAATTCCCTGATCCCAGGCTGAATTCCGTGTGCCACATCCTGAGCTGAATTCCCTGATCCCAGGCTGAATTCCGTGTGCCACATCCCGAGCTGAATTCCCTGATCCCAGGCTGAATTCCGTGTGCCACATCCCGAGCTGCATTCCCTGCCGTGGCCTATCGGCCATTCATCTGTCTGCAGTTCATTTAGAACTAAACTTAGCACAGGAAAAGGACACTTCAAAGCAGCTCTACAGAGTATTGTGAAACACTCTGAGAGGTTCAGGGCATCCAAGGAAGAATCATTCCAACCTCCTAGAGAGAAACATCACTGACCCAAACGCGCTTTGTGCAGCTGTCACCGGTTCTGTCAACTGAGCGAGCTCAACAAATAGAAGAAATTGTATTTATCCCCTCTGCCCGTTTCCCATTCACCCAGAGCTCGACAGGCTCGTAATTAACAGCCTCAGAGAGAGTCAGCTCCTGAAATTAAGCAGCAGAAATTG
Organism: Dicaeum eximium; assembly: GCA_013396995.1. NCBI lineage: Eukaryota > Metazoa > Chordata > Aves > Passeriformes > Dicaeidae > Dicaeum > Dicaeum eximium. The sequence continues at coordinate 3,018,289 of VWZP01003405.1, forward strand.
GAGAGGAGGGAGGAGGTTTGTTTGAAAGAGGAATACCTACGCAAAGCACGGGCTTACACAGCTTAGGGCAGACTTGTTGCAATCTAAAAAAAAATACTACAACCATGAAATCTATGATGAGAATGCTCCATATGAAAACCACCACAGGATTAAGTTCAAGAAAGGAATTTCTCATGCAAACTTTGCACTCTAATCTGAACTTTTACTGTAAGCACTCACTTTCAGTTCAATTATATTTCAGGGGATATTTACCCAAATACTCTGGAAAATTTGACTTGCTCTTGTCTACTTTAGGAATTAGAGGGGACCAGAGATCACAGCTGTCTGGAACAAGATTATGTTTGTAAAGTACAAAAATATTAAAGATGGGAATACTTTTAAAACAAACAAACATAAAAATCTCAAAGCAAACACAGATATCTTTCATCTTATTAACAAAACACATGACTATTTCCTTTTTCATTCTCTACAAAAGAGTCTTATTCAATTGTATTAAAAAAAACTTTGATAAATTCCAACAGACTTTCCTCTTCCACACAAATTTCTAACCAATTCTGTAAGCATACACTCTCCAGCAGAGAATTTTTGAGAAATAAATGATGCCATAGCAAAATAAAATGAACCGATCCTGCACAGCAACTTCTTGAAAGAACTCCAAGATTAAAGGAACATAAAAAATGAATTACCCTTTTTCACCTCTCATGAGAGTAATCCTCCAGGTCATCTTTGAGGTACATCTGAAACAAATGGTAAACTGTTTGGTAAACAGAAGGATTTTTCAGCAGCCCTTTTTGAAGGAATCATGGGAAAGTTTAGATCTAATCACAGCATAAAGATGAGTTCAAACTAAGGTTGGATCTTTTTTACACATCCTGCCTATGAAACACACTGCATGGAAAATCCAGGGGCTCCAAGGGACCCATTCATACCAGTGACCTACTGTCTCTGCTTTTATTTTTAGCAAGCACTTTGGTTTTCTTAGGAAGAACTCGTATATGCTACTTGTAATTTTCTATCTCCAATTAGTCCCAGTAAGAGAGACACTGGTGTCTCACTCACTTCAGCAAAGGGAGGGACAGAAAGTAAGAAGCTGAAAGTAACAGAACACAACAGAAGTTTTTATGGTTTGCAGGAGTTTGGTTTGCAGTTTGTGCCGAGGTTTCTGTGCCCCGCTGACCCCAGGCAGATGCTGGTCCCAAAGCCTGCTGTTACCAGTGCAGCCCCAGCCCGCACTGAAAAACACCTCCAAATCTTCTCATCAACACCTCCAAATCTTCTCTCTTCTTCACCTCCAAATCTCCTCATCCTCCCTCCCCTGCTGCACAACCCAGCCTGGAATACGCTGCTTCCAACCCAGCGAGAAGCTTTTCCCTGATCTCCTGCAAACACAAGAACTGGGAATTCTCAGCGCTTAAGAGCAGGCAGAGCTTGGACACAACTTTCCCTCCCCACACTGGTGTCTGAGACTGAGTGTCCTGCACTCAGCTGGTGTGGACAAACCCACAGCAAAGTTCCCTTTTTCCATGCCCTTATTAACGTGAGCCATGGGACCCTGGCAGGAGCTGCGGCCGCATCGCCGACAGGAATCGTCCCACCTATGCTTAAAACAAAACCAGCCAACTCTCAGCTGCAGAAACAGCATTTGTGCTCCTCCAAAAAAGGGATGGCAAGTCTTTAATTATTAAACCAATTGCATTTAGCAGATGGTCAAAGAAAAGTACTTTTAAAAAGTTGCCCAGAGGGTTATAAAAACGAACAAGCTCCAACAGCTGCCAGCTGGTGCGTGAAATCAATAATGAGAAAACGAGTCCGACTGTATCTTTGTGCTCATTGTCTGGCCCCAGCCAGCCAGGACAAGGGAGCGGGCACGTCACAGCCCGGCTGAATGGATTACGTGGATCTAATTAGGGAAAGGCAAACATCTGAAGCGGGGCTGGAAGGAGGGAGCCCGTGTGGGATGGATGAGGCAGGGCCGGCCCCAACGTGCGCACCCCGCCAGCTCCAGGGCCCCCAGGTTCCCTTCTGGAAAAGCCAAAATGCAGCACAGGCACCAAAGGTAGCCTAGGCAAACATATGGAAGGCTTCACTGATTTTCTACAGTTGGTGTACAGCTTAAAAATGAATGAAAATGCACAGAATTACTGAATTAAAATGTTACGTGAATGCTTTTCTGTATTTAACCACTATCAAGTGTGGCTAAGGATGTAAATTAATGTTAAGTCTCAGCCTCCCAAGAGCAGCTACCTGGTTATCACTGCTTTTTGTTCTCCATACTATGCTCAGATGAGAGTTTTTTAAACTATGGACCTCTCACCAACCTTAAAACAATATCAAATTTCTACAATAACATGATAAGACTTCAAGCAAAAATGCAGAGGAAAAATAAACCCTACTAAGGAGGCAAATATAAAATCAATTTTACAAAGCAATTTTGTTTCATTTAAATAATTTTAACAAACAAAAACTTACTGTAGGGATCTGACTACCTTGTACACACAAACGAACAGATAGTTTTCCTGGCAGATTATCTATTGGTTTAATAACTTATCCCATAGCCAAAATCTTCCCCTAAATTAGCAGAAACCATCCGTTTAGTTCAGCAAGCATTAGGGGTTTTGTTTGGAGGGGGTAGGAGGGGTTGTAGTGTTTTTTTTAAGGTTCACCCTGCAGCATGATGGATTATTTGATGAACAAGGGGGTGGGAGAGAGAAGCAGTCACATGCAAGAGTAAACAAAACAGAACTGAGAAAAGCACATTAAGTTAAATTTCAGCTGCAGAAGCAGTGTGCTTAAAAAGCAGAGCCACCTCACAGTTAAAGCCAGAAGCCTATCAAATCCAGGATCTCACTGACTTGTCACTGTGGTTTTTCCAGTGAAGGTCCATTGATAAACAGACAGAAAAGCAGATTAAGATAGGCAGAATAAATTATTAATTGCTGCTCAAGACAGCCAAGATAACTCAACACAAAAGCATTCCAAATGTTATTTTTAGCATATAAATAGTACACTGTGTTTTAACTTACATCAGCTGTTTTCTCTATCAGATTTTTATCTGAAGATGGGAACAGCACATGTCCCTTCAGCTCCCATCAGCTGCTACACTTGGGAGGATTTTATCTTGGGGAGAAAACAGAGCTCTGAGCTGGAACTCCATCAGCTGGTTTTGTAGTTACTCTGGACAGGACATATTGAAAACTTTTCTTGTGCACACAAAGCCCCTGGTCCGTATTAATGCATGGAAGTGACACTTCCTGGGGACATCCGGACACGGACCACGCCATGAGCACTGCTTTATGCACTGGGATCTGCTTTTTGCAAATAGAAATCTGGGTTTATTTCCACTCCCGTGACAGCCACAAGGCAGCCACACTGTGTGAAGGGTGCTGGTCTGCATGCAGTGAGCAAATATGAGGCACAATTATATCCATTCTGACACATATTTGATGAGAAGTACAGAGATGGCTCCTTGGATGTGCCTGGAACTGGATTTTCATTGCCATCACGGTCTGCTTCTGTCTTTCAAAAAAAAAAAACAAACCAGGATTTGTAAACAAGGTTTATTTTCAGAATCTCAATTTACCTTCTGTTATCACATAAATTCTGTATCAATAAAGTGCCACCATCGTTTTTCTGTTCTGCTGCTCAGCAAGGCTTACTTTCAATCACACAATATATGAAATGTAGATTGCTAGCAGTGAGCATTAATTTTGTCTATTCATTTATTTAGGAATCCTGAAGTAGACTCCTGAAACATTGCTTACAGCAGAACTGTAAACTAAAAGGCACTGGAATAATAAAGATAAGGCTGTCCCATTTAGAAAGGGAAATTTCTACATTCTTGGGTAAACAGAGAGCTCTCATAAATCGAGCAATGCCTTTTAGTGCTGTCAGTGTGCCTTGAGTCTACATGGCCCATTGTGTTCCCTAAGAAACTTACTTAAAATATTTACTGTAGAATTGTTTTTAGCAGGAATGATGAATAAATTTAACTCTTTTTAACAAAATATTTTGTTGAAAGTATGCTTTTCACGGAGTTCCTTTTAATATCTGAATAAACACATCACGTGTAAGAATCATGGCTTCCAGGCTCTATATTTGCACGTGTGCGCAGAGAGTACAATGACACACAAATGTGAGTGTTGTTTGTAGCCTAAAACTCTGAATTTTACAGGAATTGCTTTATTTTAATCAAATTCTGCAACCTGTAAGTCCCCATCCCCTTCTAATGACACTTACACAATGTCTTGCCTTTGATGAGCCCAACTACGAGCACCAGTCCTGGTTCAAATGAAAAAATATTGAGATAGTTGTGCTCAATCTTCTTTATTTGTATAGCCAAAAAAAAATTCCCATCTGACAGTCAGATTATTTACTGGAAGATGGAGAGAAGTGCCAGGGAATATGTAAAAGTGGGGGGAAATATGATAAAAGCAACGGCAAAGAACATGAGACCACCTCAGCCAGTGTCAGCTGTGTGAGTTTAACATAAAAACACATCTTGTGCAAGAAGTTTGGTGTGCAGTGAAAAGCCACCAGAGGCTGTCAGTCCAGCCCAGAGGGGACAGAACAACCCCCAGGGATCCTGCAGCCGCGACCAGCAGAGCTTGGCAAACCCACCAGAGATCAGGCAGTGCAGAGGCAGAAGAGAAAAAAAAAATCATTGTTACTCCTGGAATGGGTGGTGGTGTGTCTGAGCATGGATAAACACAGGTACTCAGGGCTGTCTTCCAGAATCTGGGAACTGCACACCACAGATGTGCCAGCTCCACTTCCACAGCCACTTGTACAGAAAACACAAGTTCACAATAAAGCTTCAAAGCCCATGGAACACTGAACACACAAGGCCAGCTCTGAGACATTCTATTATCCACAGCATTTCACTGGTCACTATTATATTTCTTCTTAACCTACAATAAACACTTCTATAAATATATTCTTTTTAACCAGGTAACTCCTACTCAAGCTGCTCATTTTGCTAAAAAACCCACATTAAATTAATACTAAAGCATGTGCATAAGTTGAGACCTGGTCATCTTCTACTCTCCTGTTTTTACTACTCAAAAATAATCACTTTTGTGCAAAAAAATTCTGCGTTAAGATAAAGGAACTTTCAACTTCAATAACACAAGTTATGTTTAGCACAGCTGAATGAAGTCACTGAATAAAGTCACTTAAAAGTGATTGAGCATTTAGATTCTACAGCATGAAATGCTGCTTCCAATGTGAATGAAAATGGGGTTTAAAAATGATTTTTTAAAAATTATATAAGTCTTACTAAAATACAAACATCCTTAGTGGAAAAGCCAGTAGTGGTTAGTTATGGCATGATGTGTTACAATTGTCACAGGGTGATGGTAAAAGGACACTGATGGTGACTTTTTAAATTCTATTTCAGAAACATTTACAGAAAAGAATCTATATATGAATAACTTGCTCTCATATGAACAAAACAACTCCTCTGCAATGCAATTATAAAAATACAAACAGCCTGGCATGAGCACAATGACCTGGATCACCTTCAGTCCAAACAGCAGCCACCCTCTGCGTCACTTCTCAAAGATAAATGCAGGCAATTACAGAAACACATGGTGAGTCCCAGCCAAAATGCAGACAAAAACCAGCACTAAATACAGCTAAAAAATCAGGAATGTCTTATCAAAAAAACCTAAAACTTTTCAAAAGCTACAATTATGAACTATTTCTCTAAGGAGGGATTATCTGCACCTAAATCAGCACATTAAAGTGCAGTTAAAGTACCTGAACAACCTTAACCCTGTCCCCACCTGAAGGGCTCACACCTAAGGACCCTCAGGACATTGTAGGCAATCATGCATTTGGCAGATGCAATGAATCTTAGGATATAAAAGTATAAAAGAAACTTTTGAAACTTAATTATTCTCTGTCGCAGAGTAAGTACTGGAGCCCACCATGGCACACCCAAAAGCTTGTCTTTATCTTCCTAACTTAGCCAAATCTCTTCAAAGAGTTCAAAAAAAGCTCAGGAGGTGGGAAACTGAGGTGGGTTTTTGAAAAGCACCTGCTGCTGGATTAACTCTTCTCTTTAAAAAAGAGAAGACTGAACAATGCCACACAAATACTGTCTCTGGTTTCAATGGGATTTTCTTTGGAAAATCCAAGGCCTTCTGAGGTGCTTTCTGACTCAATTCTGCATCAACAAGAACAGATCACAATCAAAAATTGCACCTCTGCTTCTCCAAGTTCCTCTTCAAAAAAACCAACTCACTAGCACTGATGGTTGTTTTTTAAAGATTACATTTCTTTCAATCAGTGGATTTCCAGCAGGTATTACTGCCTGGGAGAAGGTGCAGAGCTAAGATAATGTTATTTTGCTCTTCAGGGAGGAATTTCAAAGAAGGCAGGAGGGAAAACCAGGAAGAGCAAGTAGAGTAACAAAAATAGTGGTAACAATCAGCCCTGTGTTACTGATCCCCCTTGGACAGGGCCACGCAGGAGCCAGAACAGCCACCCCAGGTTTGGGTTTTACCAGCACTGATTTACTCTGTAACTCCAAACCCTGCTAAACTCAAGGTTCCTGCAGCTCTCACAAGAGGCAATTTGCCTGAGGTTTCAAGTGAGACCTTTTAAACTGATTTTCATGTATTATTAGTTCATAATACTGGAGCCTTTGCCTTGCTGTTTTAGGTTTTTCTATCACAAGCACATGCAGAGTACAGCTCGACTGAGAACTGGCTTGTTGGGCTGTTCATGCAAAGTTATAACTCTCAAAGCAGTGAAGGCTGGTCCATGATGGATCAGTACACTTGGAAATACACTTAAAATTCCACCTGAAGGCTTCTACAGCTTACAGTGGGGATACTGTCCTTGCTGAAGCACAGAGATCTCCACCACCTCTTTTCCCTATCCAGCTACTTCAGGTGTTTCCAAACTTTGGGATATCTCCTTCAGACAGACTCTCTACATGTATATTTCCCTTTTTTATATTTGTTTACAGTTTAATAATTTCTAATTTGTTGACCAGAATCCAACATGTAAATGTATGGAGCTGCTTCAATTAATGAGATCAGGAATCTTTTCTAATAGTGACCCTTTAGGGAGAACAGACAGAAAGACCAAATTCCTCTAATATGGCCTTGACCATCTCCCTTTTCTCTCACCTTCTTCAAAAATACAGGTAAGACACCAGCCTGCCCCTGCATTTACACTGCTTCAGTTCCCAGTTAAATAACATAAAAATAGATGAAAGATCTATCTTTGTCTTGGACTGTTTTCAAAATTGGACACCAATGACACTTGATTCCCCTGATAAAATTCTGTCTACCCAAAATATTCTTGCCTGCAATGAGAATTGCTGGTACTGAGGGCTAAATCAAATGGAGCAGCAGTTTCAGGGAGCAATCCAGACTACTGCAAATATTAAAAAACCACTTGTGGACTTCTGGCTGCATCTCACTTTCTGATTTATCACAAGCTCTATTACAAGGTAATTTGCTCAGTAAAACTGAAGACCTTTCACCCTGCTGCTACCAGAACTCTAAGAATACAGACTTAAACAATAAGTGTGGTACTAATCCTGGCTACTCCTACAGAGGAGAGCTGCTTCCTCTGTACTTCCAGATCCATTAAACGGAGGGGAGGCAGCCAAGAATCCCTCTGAACCCACGGATCTCCCATGTAGCACCGAGCTATAAATATTTTCCACGCTCAGGGTTCAAGCAGCAGCAGCCCATAACAAAAAGCTGCATTCCCAACTGCATCCTAATGGGATCTTCCCAACTCCAGCGCTGCTGCTGGGCTATCAGCACATGAAAGTCCCGGAACAAGTACTGAAACAACACGGTGGGTTCCCATTGTCCTTGAAAGCTGCCTCCTCCTCCGTGCCCTTTGTGAGCAAGGCGCTCACACAGCCCCGATCCATCCCCGCCTGCATTCACAGCTCACCAATACTCATATGCAGCAAGGTCAGAATTTTTTTTTTTTTAACATTCTTTGATTAATGCTGAGAGCTGCAGCATGTTTAGACAGGGTCGTGACCCCAGGCATCCATTTAATCAAATTTCTCTGCTGCTTGTCCCAGTGGAGCCATCGCAACAAGAAACTCTCTCAATGAAAAAAAAAAAAAGGAAAAGAAAAAGAAAAGGGAAAAAAATGCACACTTCACATCTCACATTGTTTACATGCTGTTAAGTAATTATTTCACTCTTCGACCCCCACTGGCCATCAACAGACAAGTCACCTCCTTGGAGATTCTGAAAAGCTTATTCAGCTGGATATAATTCATTTTGTCTCTTTCCTTCATTGTGAAGCTAACTGCTTAGCTTAAAGACTTCTTTGTGAATACTTAAGTACATGGTGTCCATGCTAATGATCTCACTAATTATAAGTGTATTTATCATATATAAAGTGTTCCCAGCTCTTCTTTCCCAAAGCCATCCTACTCCAGCTCTACCATCCAGCAGTTTCTCACCACAAATTTACCCCAACACTCACATGTGCATGCTGCATTTCCCTGGAATTCTGTCATTACCTGAGTGACCCAGCAAGTTGCTCAATATTTGCTCAGGAGTTTTCAATAACACTCTGATCTTTTATGCAGCTCTTCTCCAGGGCAAAGTGCAGAAATGAGCCAGGCAGGTAATAAAGAATTACAGTTTGCCTTTATCTAATAGCTCCATCAGTCAGAGTAATAGAGTTGGATAAAATGGTAACCTATTCACCCGGCTCCTCTTAATTGCTACCCTAGGATGCAAAAAGTAGGGGCAAGAAAAAAGTTTATTTCTAATTGCAGTTCAGAAATTAGAGGTGAATGACTTGAAATCATCTAACACCCTCCTCTCTGAATTCAAAGGGAAACGGACTGGAGACAGCATTACAACCACAAAAGCAGATGTCTGGGGGGAAAAGGGAAGCGGGGGAGAGCAGTGTGGATTTGGGGGAACAAAAGGATTTATTTTACACCCTGGTTTATTTTTTTTCTGAGTGTCTTCTTCCTTCCAGAAAGGAAAATATTCCCATTAGCTGCTGGAGTTATGAGAAGGATGGTGACATGATGTGCAGAGCATCCTGCTGAGGAGTTCTACACCCTCAGTGTACTCCAAGGACCAGATTTTCACACTCTCATCAAAACCTGCCCACTAAAGAAAGGGCTACCTGGATCAAACGGGACAGGGAGAAAGGAAGAAAGCAAAATGAAAGGGGATCCTGGAAGATCAGGATTAGCTGGAAAGGAATGTAAGTAACAAGGATAAAATCAGGCACAAGTAAACTACTGGGTATGTAATAACAACTGAAATTCTACCTCACCTACAGCTGACTCCTGCACACAGCCCATGATAAAAACAGCCAGTTTGAGACAAAACTGTCCCTTCAGACAGAAATACATCTCAGCACATCCAACACACTTCTTTATTTGCAAAACTCTACTGAAACCTCTATCTACACATCTGTAAATATGATGCATTGTTCCATTTCTTTTGAACCCAAATCGCCTTTCAAGGAAAGGACCTTTCACATTTAACTTTTGTGGGAACAAGAAACTGTCACTGATACAGAGTAAATTTAGGAATACGGGATAATTAAAATTTAAAAAAAAAAACCTTTCACCTTAATCTCACAAATTGCCCATTGCTACAGAGAGACATGCTCAGCTGTATTAATTATTTGATATTCATCACTATCTCCAGAGAATAACTGACATGCACATGAACAGTCAAATAATTGCACTGAGCAAACTCTACCTGAATTGTTGAATGTATGACTCATGCAGATTATTAAATTAATGAAATATTAGCTGTGAATTTTTTTTCTTTGCGTTCTGTAATTTGTTGAGCTAAATATTATGGAATTTATCAGCTGGAATAGCACCTACAACTCATGGAACTATTCAACATTCAATTCTTTTGTTTCTTGATGTTATCTAATTCAAAAATCGCTTTCAATAATATTTTAAAAAATAGGAAGAAACTAAAATTTTGTGTCAAGAGCAGAATTTGTTTCCACACAGGCTACACAGCTTCTCTGTTAGCACTTCTTGCCCAAGAGCAGTGTTGGTGTAACATAAATGTGATAATGATGTTATTACAACCCTGTTCTCAACTGCTTTTACACAGACAGTAATGTTAAAGTCAGTATTTTGCATTCCTGCAAATTATTAATGATTTAAACCGAAGTTTTTCACATCTGGTGTCTGCTTCCATGCTAAGTTTGTGATGGAAATACAGAAAAACAGGTTGTTGCTCCTTTATTAATAAAACACCAGTCCTTTCTTGCAAAACTTTAGCACCTCCACACACTGAAGTACAAGCTGGACTCCTCCGGGAAACTCATTGTGTAGTCATGAAAATATGTCAACTGCTCATAATTTAAAAATCCTTTAAACCTTTGTGTAAATCTGATGTAGTAAATGTTACTTGTGCAGTATCTAAATTATCAAAATTTTCTATGTGATAGAAAACCCCTTGCATTTTCCTTGTTAGGTTACAGAATTTTAAATAAAATTTTAAAAAACCAACCCAAATTATAGTTCTTTTTTGAGGGAGTCCTGTAGAAAAACCAGCCTGGAGTACAAGAGCAGACAGTGCCAGCAGCAGCACCACTTCCTTCCATGGAGGTCCAAAGGAACTCAAACCATAGGAAAAAAACATATTTAAGATTTCTCTTAGGATAACTGTGCCTCACTGTGACTGTACCCTAGGCTTCATTTTTGGGTCCCTAACAGAACTGGTGATGCTGTGTGGGGGAAGAAATCAAACCTGGGTAAGAAGCAGAAGCAAGAAAAGGAGGGTGGAACTGAAGCAAGAATTAACTCAAATTAATCAAAGAATAGGTCATAAAAACTTGTGGTGTTTTCACACTCTGCTGGAAGATGAAAATAAAACAAGGAAAGAGTCTGGACACAGAGTTCAATCCACACAAAAAGTGCTCTTGTCCCCACGGCACAGGCACGGGACATTTATTCTTTTTAAGCTGACAGAGAATTGTCAGAACCAAGGCAGAAAAAGCTGCATTAGCACCAGAAGGAGACCTGCTGTTGACAGATAAATGGGTGAAACTCTGTGCTGACCCCTAATTTTGTACCTAGTGAAGGTTTATGTCAAGGAAATGTATGGGTGAATACCAGAATGGAAGATTTCTGATTTCCATCAGTGCCGTGGCAATTCAGCAACAAGATAAGGGCAGTGGTATCTTGAGCCCATCCTCTTCCCCTGGTCCTGTCCACACAAAATTTACCTCACTCTAAGGCAAAGCTGTAAAGAGAATCTGAAGAAAAAAACACCATGAAATTTCCTTTTTACACAGGAAAGTGAATATTCTTAGTTGGACAGTTTAAGAGTTCCTGTCTAATTCAGGTTTATATCCATTATTAGATCTGATAACAGACATTATGTTTCCTTAAGAGATATGGCTAAAAACCAAATTCTAATATTTAATTACAGTTGAGTGTGAAATTCTTCAATTTCACTCTTTTATGTTTTTACTCTTTAAATGTACAAAACAACTGATGCCTCCAAGTCTCATTTCCAGCAGTTACAGTAACTGCCCAGGCTTTCAGAAATTTCAGGAGCCACTGCAAGCCTGGACTGAATTGGGAAAATTTAATACCGTGCAAGATATGCAGATAAAATATGAATTCCAGCCATGTAACAAAAATGCCGCTGACAACATGTATATTATGCAATTATGACTGTCATTTTATTACTGTTATTAATTTATTAGTATAATTGCAATTTTTTTCAATGTCATAATGTGATAATAAAGGACTTGTCATTACTACGTTAACCTCGGAACATCTCTGACCTCAGGGGAGGTAGCTGTGCGCTTTCAGTCCAAAATGAGCTGTCAGTTACCACAACGAGATTTTGATGACTACATTATCTTGTAATTAAATGTCTCAACAAACTTCTCCTTTTGATTGACAGGTAGTTAAGACTATCTTTGACCACAGGGCAGTTTCTTTATTTTTCAAGAATAATTTTTCAGCGGTGAAGAAGAAAGACAAGAGTTTAAAAATTAAAGTGTTTTGAACTATATATTAATCTATATTTGGTACTTATAAGACAGTGAAAATTCCACCAAACCGCATTCTCCTCTGCCCAAGCTATGGCATTTCAGTGACAACTTTGATTGATTAAAGGAGTTTATGCTTTTCTTTACTAGCATTTAAGTCTTTAAAGAAATAAATTGTTTGGATTTTACATTTTCTCCCCTTTTATGCTCATTTTTAAGACAGTAACAATATTTAGAGAAAGTACTGGTACCTACAAGGAGATCCCATCAGTAAGGATGTTTTAGGAGATGCTCATAAAGGCTGATTTCTGATGATTTAGAGCATTTAGAAGAACTCAAACAGAAACTCAGTTCATAATGGGTTTAAAAGAACAAGCAACATAAATTACCCTCTATCAGACCATCCATCCTCTCCAACAGGATTTTTTGCCACGGCAGATCCTCCGTGGAACTGAGGCTGGAGACGCATCAGTGCCAAGAAGATCCCAAAAAGAGGCCAGGGACACAGAGCAGGTGCCCCCCCAGAGAGAAGCCTTTCCTGAGGAGGGAGGTGGAACCACTCCTGCTGCCAATCCCCCGGGGAAGGAGGCACTTGGACCTGGTGAGGAACAGCCCTGGCCACCACTGCCACCCCCAGCCTTGCCCTCCCATGGAACTGTGCCCCAAACTGCTCCTTCTCTGCCCTGGAGCTCAGGAGGACACAAAGGCAGCCAAGTCAGGATTGGGGGTGCCCAGATCAATTCCTCTTCCTCCTCCCTTTGAATGGGATCCCATCCCCAACCAGTGTAAGCTCAACATGAACAAAGGATGAACCACATCCATCCCAAACAAACTGGGACATCCCAAATCAATCACATCCTACTTCAAATACAATCTCAATAAAACCTTAAGTCATAAATACAGCTGTATACTCTACCAACAGTGAACTCAGATGATAATAAAATAAAGCAAGGGCTCTCCACAGCAATTAAAGGTCTCAGAGGTTTGGTACACCTGAGGCACGTCCCCAACACAGCCGGGCGTGACAAAATCCCTTCCCCATCCGTGCTGCAATTAATACCCAATTATTTCCCGGGACACAGCAGCAATTACTCACACCTCACTGTCACTTAAACTGCCAGGCCTGTGGTTTAACCTTCCAGGAAGAATCCTGTGAGTCAGAAGTCGACACAACAACCCGGGGCCACCGGCACAAGGAGGAGGTTGCCCTTATCTGCTGATGCACTCTCTGGTTTCGGTATTTCCCCATTTCCCCCACGGGTGCACTGTTGAAATCCAAATCTTATCAAAGACTTACGTTACCAATGTTCAGTTTTTTCATAGATTTCACACTCTGCAATGTTCTCTAAGAGTTCTCAGCTCTAAGAGTCACGTACATGGATGGGGAACCAGCTTTCATTCGAAGAAAAAGAAAAAAGCAGAAGGCTGAAAGCAAATAAAATCTTAATTTTTACAAAATTTATGCGTTTTTTAAAACTGTGTTAATTTATTTGCTGATACCCAATTTTTTTTCACCTTCCTTTCTCTCACATTTCCTCATTTTAGCAACACATCTTCCTGCAGACTGTTGGACCCCAAGAGCTTTATTCAGATATTGAGGGCATTTAATAAACAGCACAAGGAAAAGTTGGGATGAAAATCTGAAATGACAAAAATGTTGCCCAGCATGTTACAGTCACTTATGTGGAATAAACTGCTGAGGTTTAATACTGTGCATGTCATTTCTTCGAACTGTTCACGATAATGACAACAGCTACACTGAACTGTATTTTGGGCTGAATTTCAGCTGCTATCAGGACAACTGGATGTCCTGAAATGTATTTCATACTTCTAAATTTGTATTTCAAGTGATTTACTTTACAAATACCTGTTCTTGCAGAAATGACATTAAATAGCTATGTCTGCACAAGGGAAACTACTACTTATCGAGCATGGTAATTGCAAATTTTTTGCTATTAATTGCCACTTCCTATGAAAATCAGACACCAAACAAGTTAAGGGACTTCACAGTACCACAGAAATTATATTGCTTAATATTCTCCCTAATTTTGGCCACAACACTTAGTGTAGTCAGTCTATACTTGGTCATACATTTAACTGCTGATAAATAGATCAGCTTTTTCATTTGTAGAAAGAAACAACGGAGTTTGCTATCAAAATTAAACTAAAAAGTTTCCAGTATGAAGGGGATTTTTATATATTAAAAATTGTAACATATATACACACACACATAAATACAGCTGTATATAAAAAATAAAACTATTCATTCTAGGCCAGCTATAGGTCAAAAACTTTTATCTGAACCTCCTGATATGGATATATCAAATGAGCAGACAAGCTGTGTGGACAATGCAAACTTCAGAAGTCACTGTAAAGCAGATCTTCTGAAAGGTAATGTTCTAATTTACATTTTATGTAAGAATGTTTCACTGTGCACATACACAGATCAAACTGAAACTAAAAATATCGACAATATCTAGGATAATGCCTTAAATGACACACTAAAATGATGTTTTCACGAGTATTTGATTTTGTAAAAGACATTTTAAGATAACATTAAATGAAGATATATTTTGAAGCCCCTTAAATGAGCAGAGGATGCTGCAGTGCTTGCTTATTTGGAAGGCTAAGATGTAAAATACAGAGCTGGAACACAGGGCTCTTTATCCTGCCCCCCTGGTGATCTGGAGCTGACCACGTTCTCTGGAATCCTGCGGGAACACCTGCACAGCCAAAATCTCAGCCCGCCTGCCCCTGCCCTCCTGAGCAGGTGGAAGTGCTCTCTGAGGGGATTTACTTCCAGCCTGCAGCATTTTTGGGAAGGAGCAGATTCAGCACTGCTTGGGGCAAGCCATGGCTGTGTAGTGCCCTGAGAGAAGAGTGTGCCAGGGAAATTCTCTCTGGAATTCTGTCACTGCAGCCTCACAGACACCCTCACTGCTGCTTCCAGCCACTGCTGCCAACTGGTTCAAAGCAAGTGAAAATTATTTTATCTGTGCTTCAATGGAGGGGCCTGCCAGGGACAGGATTTCCATAGAGAAAAGAGTGGGAGTTCTGCTCCCCTCTCCAGCTCTGACACACCAAATTCAGACATTTGGGTTTTTACACTTTTCCACAAGTCTGGGAACAGTCAACAGGCCCAACACCATGAGCTGCCTCTGTCTAGAATATGTTTCCTGCATTTAGGAAAGTGCAGTAATTCATCAGTGATTTAACCTATAGACATCTGAAGGTTGGAGAGCACCTCAGAGGGGCTGTTGACCTTCAGCAACTGAAAGAATTGAAGCTCCAGCCTTAGTCAATATATATTTATCTTTCTGTTGGGACTATTACAACTGTTCAAGTAATGCTGACCTTGAAACTTCTGCACACGATGTGCCAGAATAATGATCCCTGAAGGAAGAGTATAAAAATACCTAAATAGGATAACTAAATCCAAAATGCACATAAAGATAAAAGGAAGCATTTCAAAATGTGAAGTCGCTTAAGATGTGGTAGTATTATTGAGGCTCCTATTAATTATAATTTGAATAACATTGCTAAATACCATAATTACACATTTCTAAATATTTTAATGATAGGATATAATTTATGTCAAAGACCTTGTTTGTTTCATTGTGAAATCTCTGCCTATTTGTAATTAATTTAATGTCTGACTGACAGCCTCATAAATCGAAATCATCTCCATCTTCAACCTGCTCTGCAGAACAGCAAGAGAACAAAGTCTTAACCCTGGGCCTTGGGCTTTTGCAACTTTGCTGCAGACAGAAAATTACAAGTAATCAAATGGTTGGTTTCATGTGATGTCCCAGTTACTTGTTCCCTCACATTTAATGCAGAATTTTCTCTCAAATTTGAGATTCAAACAACAGCCAGGACCAATTACATTACAATTACATTAATCAAAAATATTATGGCACTACAGATACCATGAAATGAACCCTCATGGGGCCCCTGTTTTTCCAGTACCTAATACTTGACAGGGGGAGTTGGAAAGTCTTTTCAAGCAAATTTTTGGAGATGATTTCTCTGAAAAAACCTAAACTCTCCCTGGAAGTGGCTGGAGTAAAGATGAGAATTGCCAGAAGGAGGCTTTGAGCTCAGAATGCATTGACATTGTTTCACATCCAGCCTTAAAACCACCATACCCCATATGTAAAATTTCATGAAAAAATCCCCAAAAGAAAACCACACCCGAAGTCTTTAAGTTGGCTGTTTGACTTCTCTACAGGACATTCCAAAACCAACAAAAAATCCTTCAAATTCAAACTGCAGCCACACACTGTTCATCAACAACCCCACCTGAGCTATTTACAGGCTTTAATGGAAAGAATTACAATTTAAAAACTCACAGTAAGGGCAGTGTGTTTGATTTTATAGCAACTACTCATCACCCAGAGTTCTTCATCCTCTTTTCTGTAGAGCCCAGGGCATTACCACAACGCTGATCAGTGGCACCTGAGACAAGGACACCCAAAATCACTGATATCAAGGAATAGTTTTTTTTTCCTTCCTCCCTTTGGATTGTTCCTCTCACTTCAGAAAACCCAATAACTACTTGAAGAAAACCATCTCACTTGCACACTTTGTTAACAGGGAGTAACTTACTATCAAGTGCAAATGTGACCTGAGTCAGCTACCAAATGCATAAAATAAACATGTCTACATCTTACAAATTATTTTCCAGCCTCACCACAGATTTCGTAGCTGTCAGCTTTCTGGCTGTCTGGAATTTTCTATTTTCTAAAAGCCTGAATCAACAGAATCAGTATTATGCTTTCTAACTGACCTGATAAGCTCTTGTTGGAGAGGGAGAAGCAAACTCATGCTCCAACTCCTCCAATTCAGGACCTGAGGTATTTTTTAAATATGTTCCCACCACTTGCAGCTGCCAGGCTGCAAAGTGGGTTAAAGAAGGGCTGTAAAATAGCAGTGGAGTCTTTTTGTAGCTACATCCGACTTGTGAAAAATATTTTTGATTGAGTTAAAACATGCAGCACAAGCAGGGAGCTGCTCTGTAACTGAGGATCACCCCCCAAAACCCCATTTGAACACTGAGGTAGGATGGACACAGACACCACCATTACAGAGAGCATCAAATGGCAATTGCACAAGAGCTTTTCTGTTCAATGCATTTTCTTTTGGCTCAGGAGAGCCAGTACCATTTTATTTTGCATGGTGTTATCCCAGATGCTGTTGTGTCTCATTTATTTTTGCATTTTCCTTTGGGATCCAGGAGTTTGCATTAAAACCTGATCCCTCAAGCAGGAATTGCTTTTCCTACTGCAGCCAATAAAGGGCCACCTTAGAAGAGGAGGAAAAGCTAAAAACTGCACCTACACAATGCAGTTCAATGTGGTACATGGAGTTTTATCTCATCCATATACTGCATAATAAAATTTACTGTTATATTAACTCTCTTCCACGATGTCCACTGGATTAAGGCTGCAGCAGAAGTGGGTTTTTTTGTAAAGAAATCTGCTGGGTTTGGAAAAATGAGGCTTAGCTAGGGATACAAGAACTCCATGTCCTGGTAACCAGCTGAGTATCAAACCTGTCAGCGCTCCTGTCTGAGCACGGCTCGGTGAAATGAAGCCCGAGAGCTTTGGACACCTTCTGCCCAACAGCATCACCATGAATCCTGCCTCCAGGAGCTCTGAAATGCAGAGAAAGGCCACGCCAGCAGTGCTGCAGAGAAGGACAATCCCCCTGGATGGCCTGGGAGAGCTGCTCAGAGCCCTGTCCTGGCACAGCATCCCTGGGCAGGCTGCAGGGACAGCAGCAGGGTGGGAGCTCAGGGACACCAACGCTGCCAGGGACTGTCCAGCTGCCCCCAAAGCCACCCCAGAGCAGCAGAGCTGGCCCAGGGCTGCTCCAGGCTCTGAGCACCAACCAAGGAGAGCTCACACAGCCCTACAGCCATCACACCATTAAGGACAAATGAAGCTTTTTCTTCCAGGTTAGGAATCACCCTGCCCAAACCATGCAGAGAATTCCTGACTATCTGTCCTCTCTGAAGAGACAAATATAATTTCTTGACAATTCTTATAATTTCGTTCTCAAAAATACCAAATTAAGCTCCTCTAAATCACACTGCACAGTCTCAAAAGACCAGTGATTAAGCCAAGATATAAACACTATATTTTTCCAAGTGTGGTCTA
This sequence comes from Dicaeum eximium, assembly GCA_013396995.1. Lineage (NCBI taxonomy): Eukaryota > Metazoa > Chordata > Aves > Passeriformes > Dicaeidae > Dicaeum > Dicaeum eximium. The sequence goes on from VWZP01003405.1 coordinate 3,036,435, forward strand.
ATTATTGTATATTTTACACATAAGGAAGGTCTCTTGAAAACTCCGTATTTCATTTAACCTGCAGAGTATCTCAGTTTTGCCCAGTACTGTTTTAGCTTGGGGAGCAGCAAAAAATAATAAAGTTTAATGGGTACTATTACTTAATTGTTCAAAATTCAAGGTCTCTGGTGCATCAGGGGCCAAGACAAAAACCTACTGACTGAAAAAAAAATACATAAGCAATTGATTGTAACTGCATTTCCTCTATTATATATTATACTAAAACCTGATGCAAAATGTTGACTTGGAAGAGCTAAATTTAACCAAAAGATTTGTTATATTCAGCATAACTTATTTAGAAGTATTCACAGAATAGCCCCAGCCTTGTTAATTTGATAATGTCATTCTCCCTATATATTTTAAGGCAGTGGTACAAGGAACTGAGAAAGGTGGGGTAGGAATTACACCATTTTAATTTCTCGAGGACAACAATTAAAGCTCTGCCAACCTACGTACTATGTTACACTGAATTTATGAACAAAGGTGACACTGAGGATTAATCAGCACATACAGGCCTGTCAAACTCCTCTAACTCCACAACGTGAATTTATTATGCAAAAAGAGCTACAATACATGAAATTTACTGGCTTAGACACAGAATGTTCCTTACTCAGCAAGTCTTCACCAGTATTCAGAGATGTTTCTTTAAGCAGACAACGAAGCAGGACAGAATCTGAGCCAGCACAGAGCTCGTTATCATCCATGCCACAAGAATTAATTTCAGGATGGTTGCTAAGGGGTTCTGATGGGGTCTAGGACTGCCTGTGGATGGAGTTGGTCACTCTCAGCCTGTGCCCATCCCTGGGCTGGCTCCCAAGGAAAGCCCTCCCTTTCTCTCTTGCACCTTGAATCATACCCTGAAGTCAGTTCTGCAGCACAAGTTCAACACACATGGCTTCCCTAAACACACTACTTGTAACTTGGAAATCCATGGAAAAGTCAGAAATCCATGGAAGAGCAGCTTCACCTAAAAAAGGATCAAGCAGTTAGTAACCAGTGTATGGAGAGGGTCCTATTTCCCAGATTTGGCATTTTCCCAATTACTAAGAGCTTTACTCTCCAACCCCAATATTATGTTACTGAAGCTAATTTTTTTTAATTGGGGAAGATGGAATATTATCTCTGTTGAACTCCAAATAGCTTCGGAACATAATGTTTTACACAAACTTCCAACCAACACTGTACAGATGGCACAAAGCCTCTCCACCTTTATTACAACAAATAAAAATTATGTACAGTTTATTGAGGAGCTGTTCAGCACAGGAATCCCAGGTATCACCCTCACTGCACGGTGCTGAAAGGTGCCTGGAACTCTGCAGGATGCTCAAAGTTTACTCAGAAGCAACAACATGAAAGATACAACTCACACTTGTTAGGCAAAGTTAATGGTGAGGGCAGTAATCAAACCAGTAACAAGCTGTAAGCTCCCATGTGAAATGGAAAAGTCTTTCTTTCTTTCAAAAAAAATATTTTCTTACCATATCCCCAGCAATGTACAGGAACAGCAGGAAATTTCTAACAAATCTCCTCAGTTTTTTGATGAAAACAATGACCAGAAGATACATTAATACTGCACCAAACTCTAGGGAATCCCAATTTTTGGGAAAACAAGATCTGCAACTCCCCAATCAATTTCCATAGCTGTTTCAATTACAAAACAGGGTGAACAGTCACGGTGAACAGACACAAGCCTGCCTGAACACACAAAAGAAAAACACACACAAACTTTGAAAACAGAAGAACAGCAACGTTTGTACTGCAAGAAAGAAGAACAGAAAGGTTTCACTGATCACTCTTGGGTTTTATTGTATCTGAACTGCCCAAAGACAAGTATTTCTTTCAGCTAATTCTCTACCACTCAGTCATTTCTTGAAAATATCAGCAAAGTGCAAATGCTGACAACACCAAGAATGATTTTGCTGGAGCTGGCTCTCCAGGCTGAGAGAAGGCTTTACCTCCTGTTTTGGTCTTCTGTCCCTGCTTTTTTGCTTTGGCTTTGTTTTGTTTTTAAATTGCCTCCTTCATTCAATGGAAAAAAAATTGCAACATGTAGAGTACTGACACACAAGTCTTTCTCTCTTGCTTAAATGCTACAAATGCAGCAGCAATTGGCAAATCTGTCCTCAGAACAGAACTTTTCACTTCTTTCCTCCACCTGGTGTTCAAGATGAGAGCATATCACCAAGAAAGAAGAGCAAGAAAATGAAAAGATGTGGAGATGTTAAAAGTGCAGCCTCGCATCCTCTGACTTACAGAAAAGTTTCAACTCAGTGATTACCTTAATTCAGAAACGGGAACAGCAGCTGGTGAGCTACCAGGAAAGTTTTCCCCAGTCCTTCTGATCTTTTTATAAACAAAGGATCCAAGCAGAACCCTTTGATCCTGGCTGATGTAAAAAACAGGGATGAAATGGTTGGAAACACTGCAAAGTGTCTGTACCTGCCAGCTCCCAGGATCAGGTCAGCTCTGCTCCCAGGAACTGGCAACAGGACAAGGGGAAATGCCCGAAGTTGTGCCAGGGGAGGTTCAGGTTGGGTACTGGGGAGAAATTCTCCACTGGAAGAGAGGTCATGCATTGGAACAGACTGCCCAGGGAGTGGTGGAGGCACCACCCCTGAAATGTTCAAGAAATGTGGATGTGGCACTTCACAGGATGCCAAAGGTTGGACTTGATGATCTTGGAAGTCTCTTCCAGCATTAAAGATTCCAGGTCTACACAAAGAAGTTCTCAAGGGAAGTAGTAGCCAAGTGGCTTTGCTGCTGTCCCTGAAAACTCTTGCTGCCTTCTGGGCTCTCACCTGCACTGCCAAGGGAGGGACTTCTGCTGAGCCAGGCTCAACAAGTCCCTAGATCAAGCCTATAAGGCTTCCTGGTTTATGAACAAATACAGAAAATACAATTTCTAAATCCCAAGGTCCTTGTAAGACTCCTCATGCCTTCTGTTTTCTAATCTGAAACTGATACAGAGCTCATAACAGATTAACTTCTTTCATTCCTGACCACTCCATTTTTTATATACTTTAAGTAGGGCAATATTGCAATATGTTTTCCTCTCAAATTGTTTTTGAAGATATTTCACAAGTGAGATAAGGTTCCTTTCAAAAAGCCTGGCTCTTTAGGTGTTAAACACAAGTAGTAAATCCACTCTGTCAAATTGCCCCATTTATAATATTTAATCTTCCTTCTGTAATCAGGGGAGCTGAAGTACACATTCAGAGTTGCTTTCCTTTGACACAGTTCTCTTATTACTGTCTCTTTTCCTCACATAATGTCCCACAGCAGCTGTGCCATTATGATGATGCTTTCTCTTCTTTTTCTTTTTTAAAACAGCCTCTCTAGCACAAATAATTAAAACATGTATTTACCTTCCATCGCTTGGCTGAGACTAAGTGCACATTTTGCAGGGAGGGGGGCAGTTGTTTGTTTCTTTTTATTTTATTTCTGAGCAGTGACATATTGATGTTTCGGATAATAAATCATTCCAATTTGTTCATCCCTGCCAACAATGGTTTTAATCTTCATTTACGACTTGCAAAGTCCGTTTTGTTGGAAGTGTTTGATAAAATACTCAATTACCATTTTTTTTTTGCACTGCAGTTCAACTGCTGTGCTGATAAAGGCTCTAGCTCAGAAGATAAACTGCAAATAATTCCTGAAGAACAAATGTCAGAGGCAGTTTACAATGAATGGGATTTTTTTTTTGAGCAGATTATTCTCCTACCAAAGTGACAGGGCAGCTCAATATTTATTTTGTTGAGAATGTCATTTAAATATTGTTTGACACCTGCTCCCTGCAGTGAGCTACTCAGCACAGAGCACTTTCAAGGGGTTTGGAGTGAGGTTCCAGATCCATTAATATATTTCAGGGACTTGATTTAAGAAGTAGAAATGGCAGCTTCAAGACACACTTGGCAATTCTTCCCAGGTAAATAAAGGGAAACACCACCAGAACACATGTGCTGCACACACCTGTGTGCTCAGGGACCCAAAAAAACCACAGAGCAAACGTGTGAGCAAAGGGGGGACCTAAGGGAGAGGCTGAAGTTTTCAACTCATCCCAGTGCGGCTTCCATGAAATTAAATTTAAAACAAAAAATTCTGATTACTTTTCATCCTTTCATGTCTAGGAGAGAAGGAATCCCAAGAGTTCTGTGGGATCTTCCCCGTGGATATTCTCCAGCTGGCTGTGGTGGGCTGCTGGCTGTGCTCAGCTCATCACACACAGTCTCTGCTGCTCCTTCTCCTGCTCCAGGGTGGGATCCCTCCATGGGAGAATCTCTTCCATTAATTCCTCCACCATGAATCCTTCCCACAGCTGCTCCCAGCCTCCCCAGGGGCTGCAGGGGCACGGCTGCCTGGCCCCCTCCACTGCCAAAACCTGCCCCCTTCAACAACTGAGCTCAACTCACACTGAGCTCAACTCACACTGCTGCAATTCCTCAGAGCTAAACAGATTTCCCTCTCTCCCAGCTGTGGGGCTAACCTGGTGACAGAGTAATGACCACTGTCAGTCCACAGCACTTTATCTCAAAAGGATCATTCATACAATATTTTCACCTGATCAGTGCCTCTCCCAGTCCTTTAAAAATCAGAGCATTCTTCCAAAAATGCTACACAAACTGTAAAAGTGAAACACCTGCGAAGGTGCCGGGAGGATGGCACAGCACAGCCAGGGATGTATCCAGAACATTCCCTGAGAAAAGGACACTCCCTGCCTTTCCAAAAAGCAAACAGCCATGAGCCATCTATCTTAATAAATTAAAGGAGTAATTATTGCAATAAGGTCTTCTGTTTCAGTTTCTTAATCTGTTTTCAACGCCCCTGGTTTATTTGCTCCAGTTTTGTGTTGTGTTTTTTGTGCTAACTCAGTGTTTGTCTGGAGGGATTCAGAGAACACACTGAAGGTGGAGCCTTCCCCCTTCCTCACACTTGGAATAAGAGCCATGCAGGACTCACACCACAGCACTGCAAGGGAACAGGAACCCAGCAAAATCAGAGATACACTTTAATTCAACACTGTCTGAAGTGTATCAAGTCCTTTGAAAGGCCATAATCTGCTAAATTGGATCAGAGATCTATCTGTATTTCAGAGACCTTTATACTCACGACTGGCAGGAAGGAAAACTGTACTAAACCAAAAATATGCTTTGAGTTAGTACATTTATCACACCAAATACATGTGCATGAGCTTTAGTTATAACCCTAACTGTACTTATAAAATACTTCCTCTAACTACATTTATATCCACATATGTATAATAGGTATATATAAATCAGAGCATGTATTTTCTCAGGTTCTCATCTCACCTATGAATACTTTGGTCTTGTCTTCAATAAAACAAAATTAAAACTTATAGGTAAAAAAAATAAAGAAAGTGTTTTTAGAGATAAAATAATACTTGTTAAGCTCCTTTTAAAAATTGTAATAAATGAAGAGAGAGCGACTGCAAATGATCTGACCAGAAGAAGCAGAGATGGAGACTTGTGGAATACAATAACCAGCATGCACTTAAATGAAGCACACATGCACATTAAGTCCAGGAAACAATGCCATGACACATGCAGGACCAGAATGGGAAGGTGGTGACTAATCTGGCCTCGAGGGTTAACAGAACTGGGCACGGAGCACAATCTAATGATAATGTGAGTTATTACAGAGACAAGATGGAGTATCCAATTCCCCAGCGTGTATGTGCATGTGTACACATGTACAGCTGTAAATACATGCTTTACAAACCTATTACTGCTTTTCACCAGCCTCTCAAAAAGTATTGAGATTAATGAATAATTGGGTTTCCAAATCTCTCATTGCTCCTCCTTGCTGCTGTGGCTCAATACAGACATCATTACTTCTCCACCAGTGTAGTGATTCTGTTCGTCATGCCTGAAACAACTACAGCACGGAGATTAAATACAATCTATATCCACATAAATCATTGAATAAATGAATCATGAAATTAATATGTAAATTGTGTGTTTAACCTCTATTTATACAGCACTGTCTGTCACCATGTAGTAAATCTAAAACTAATTGCAAATTCACAACTCTGCAAAAAGAACACCATGGTAAAAGCTTGACATATTTATTAACTAAATGTTGAACTACATTGAGTAAGTAATTAACAGTCATGCCAGAACAGGGAGAGGAAATTATATTTAAGCACAGATGTCACCTGTATGAAATGGCTAAAACTATTTTAGATTAGATTTTGATATTAATCAAAGAATACTCCTATTTAATTTTTGACAGACAAATCTGCTTCCATTTATTCATGATTCCATTAAACACTCCAGTTTTAAACCTGAATGTCATGTCCATTCTCAGTCTGGTATGTTCCTTTTAATATGTCTTTTAAAAGAAAACGTAAAGAAGAAAATAGTAAGGTTAAATGGTAATAAAATCTTCCTACAGTGTAAACAAAACTCCCTCAAAGGACCAGAAAAATTATTTTATATTAGGTTAAATTCCGTTACTTATTTCTTTGATACATAAAGAACTGAACACAAGCCTTAAGGTACCATGTCTGATTTCTTTTCTACATATTTCCAGTGCTTTCTGCTGAACAAAAGGCACCTCCCGTTGGATGATCATGGAAGGTCCTCAGCTGCAAGCACCAACACAAAGATCCTTCCTAAGCCTGACTTTGTTCTAGGATTGCAATGTATTTAAGACATATAACATCAAAAGAGATGTTACACGAGAGCACCCGCACAAATGTGTTTGTAGCTCCCCAGCAGTCACTCAGGTACTGACAGAACAAAAGGGAGGGGAGATGTTCTCCCTTCAGGCAGCTGAGACTGATCCCATGGCACAGGGTAAGTGATGCTCATCAGGAGTGCCCTGCTGCCAAACACAAACTTCACTGTGGAATTCCTAATATTAACCCCTTTTTTCTTAAAACCCTCAGGTGCTGAAACTGAGCAAATACAGTAACAACCACCAGAAAAACAGAAGAAATTATATCTGTTTATTAAATCAAACTGGGCATATATCACCTCCCTTGTTTTTTTCACCTTCAACAGGTAAATACAGGTAGCTTACATGTGCATTCCCAAGCAGGATGTGAGCACAAAGCAGGTTCATAACCACAGGAAAATGAATCTTTGCTGAATATTAGAACAGCAGAGTGAAATCGATGATATAATAAATATGTACTTTAAAACACAGCAACTGGCCCACTGGGCAAACCTCCTTTCTTAACAGGCACTATAAATTTAAAAAATATCCCCAGTAAATTCCAGTGGATTCAAATGGAAAATGTACCCTGGTATGGAAGCAAAAAGGGAGAGATACTTAAACTGCCAAGACTGATGAGAAAACTCACACAGAATTTTACACACTTGTTTCCAGGCTCTTAGTAAAGATAAACTCAGGTAAATTTTACTTCACGTGGAATTTACAGACTTAAGGTGTCCCCTCATGGCAAATTCATCCTGCCCACAGCGCTCCTCTCACTGTGCCTGAAGAGGCCACAGCAGTTTAGGATCCCCACATCACACCTTGCCCAGCAGAGCCACAAACACACAGGTGCCTTGCCCAAGGTCACCCCACAAACCATTCCCAGGGCCAGCAACGAGACCTCAGTTCCTCAACTCCTGGTTCTGGCAACTAGACCATGATGCCTTTAAGTGTATTACAGCAAACTATTCCTTGTGTCATCAATCTCAGCTCCAGAAGAACTCTAAATCACTCGAGGATTATGACATTTTTATGGGAGGACAACACTTCATTACAGACCTGAGAGCTTGGGAGGAAGAGCAGGAAAAACTCCCAAAGCTGCTGAGAAAATCTCAGAAGCTACACTGGAAAACAACTGTCTGTAAAGACAAAACATGGAAACTGCTGTTTACTACTCACTATTCCTTATCCATTTATTTTCTACAATTTTTAGCAGTTTCAAGGACACAGAGAAGAGAAATACCAGCTTGTGCCTCATGTCCTGTGGCTAAAAGGAACAGTGGCCACTACACAGACGGCTTAGAAGCAGAGTTTGAACAAGCTATGGGATTTTTCCTGAATGATAAATAAATTGCTGCAATCATGTACAAATTTCCAAGGTTTTAAAATCAATTAAATAAAATGTTCATTTCTTTTCACAGTAGATAATTTCATTGCATGAAGCAGAACACAGAATACAAAGAGCTGCAGGAAAACAACACGGCCCAGTCACTGAACTGCAAATCATTCTTACTGGGGTTTTGACAATTTACTGAGAGAAAAATTGCACAAATCATTACAACATCCACTACAAAATGCAAAGTATGTATTTCAGTGTAGCTATTCCTTGAATACATGGAAAAAAATCAAGAGAGAAGGGTTACTCTCTTCATGGGCTATCCTCCCATGTTTGAGTGTTTGAACTGTACTGTCAAATAAATAAATACAGGAAATTAAGCAATAATAAATTGATATATTGTAATTAATCTCTCCAAACGCTGTCTGGACATAGTTCTGGGCACCCCGCTTAAGCAAGAGTTTGGATAGGATGAACTCCAGAAGTCCTTTCCAACATCATTCTTTCTGTGACTCTTTTTTCCATTCCCTATCACTGAACTCATCTGCTGGGTGGCTTTAACCAAACTTTTTCAGTTCATCCTCCATAAACTGCAAGTGCCTGGATCCCTTTAAAATGAGCCTTGTTACTTTGCTGAAGCATGGCCTCCCCTCCTGGATGCTGCCTGATTTGAATGAAATTATCCTTTATTTCACTATAACCTGAATGCTGCTTCCTCTCTTGCGCAGGTAGAAAGGAGAAGGAAAGAATCCTAACTCTAATATCCATTAAGCTCAGCTTGTTCTCATATTCTAATGAGAAAAAAGAAGAATTTCCCCCCCTCCTGAAAAAACAACCTCACAAACCAAAGGTCACTGCGGACTGTGAGGTTCAGTGTGGGAGCAGCAGACTGTGTGTGTGTAACAAAGAACTCAACATCCCACTGGGCACAGGAGGGACTCAAATCATTACTCAGAGTCAGAACATACAGATTAGACAAACAGAAAGGCAAGGTACAGTGTAAAATAAGGATGTATAACAACAAATAGAAAGAAGGAAACATCTAGGGAGGAACAAATGGGATGGTTACGAGAATCTGGGATCTCTGCTGAGACTAACAGTAGTTGTTGAAGAGACTGAAGCAGAAGAAATGGCACAGACAGCACAGGGAAGCCAGAAAACCTTTTAAGTAGTGGAGGAAAAAATAAAAACAATACATGTCTGCAAACATTTAGCAAATGTAGTTAAGGTGAAGGTATGATCATTTTAGCAGAGCCTCCCTGGAGGAGCAGCCTCTCTGCTCCCACCTGCACTGCCAGGAAGCCACCAACAGCAGAGCAGAGCCACATCTCATTCCAGGGAACAGAACTGTCTGGACAGGAGTGGAGCTCCTTGCCAAGACTCAAGTACTGATGCCCTCAGGACAGGCAAGGCCCTTCCTGGAGCAGCTTTAATGATCTGAGCTCTAGAAGAACCAGCCAGAGCTTTCCCTCACTTGTCTACACCATTCCCTCTCGGTGTCCTCCAGAGCCTCTTTTAATCAACTCCATTATTTTCTCTGGCATAGAGTTTGAGATTTAGCAGTCATCTTAAGTGAATTATTGGCCCTATAACTTACCAACTTCCATCCCATTTCAATTACTCAAGTCCCTCATGTTACCAAACTCTCATCCTTATTCTTCTATATATTGACAATATTTTCTTACATTTGTCATCAGCAAACTGTATTATCAAACATCCACCCTCTGTCTGGGTGATCATTAAAAATATTAAATAAGACCAGACACAAAAAAATCCTTGATAACTCAATCAAGTAACCTTTCTTAAGTCTGCTAATTTCAAATTACATTGAACATGCTTAAACTGCTTTCCCATTTTTTCCCAACCGGTCCAGGAATTTCCTTAACTACATGCTCTACAGAAGTCCAGACAGCAATGGCAGCCTTTCCTATGTCTAAAAAAATCAGTAATCTTAGCAAACATAGCTACTGGGTCAGCTTTGCACAATCTACCCATGGAAAATCCCAGGACATTGTGTCTAATGATCCGCTTCTCCGCCTGGTTTGAATTATATTCAATAACAAAGTTCCCCTTTGCAAATTAGATGAATTATTAGCTCTAAATTTTCCATGTTTCCTACTATGCAATCTGTATTGATAAGCTACCTAAACTTAATAAAAGCTCATATAAATTTGCCAAGATAAATTAAGTTACGTTCACATATCTTTCCTTACTGGGGCATAAGAAGGATCCACAGTATTTGCTGACCAGGGCAACCAAACCCTGCAGCAGATCAGGGCTCCCAAAGCATTTTGAAGAAGGGCAGAAGGATTTAAAGTAAACCCTGAAGCAGAGCTTCTTCACACCAGACACAAGATGAACCTAAGCTCCACACAGGATGCAGAAATAAATGGCAGCAAGAGCAGGGGGAGCACAGCTGCATCCACAGCCAGCTTCCACAAGCAGTGCCTGTGTGCCAGGGCTGATCCCCAAAGTTCTCAGACACCCAAGCCCCAGACAAGCCCGTGCCCCACGACCCTTCCTTACTGCACTTCAGATCTCTTTGGAAACTGCTGATCCTCAGCTTTCCTTCTGGGGCAGGAGGGGCTGGATCACCATCCTCACTCTGGATCACAGTCCCAAGGCAATAAAGGAGTCACAGAACCAGTTAGGCTGGAGAAGACCTCTGAGACATCAGGTCCAACCTGTGAGTGATTCCCCACCTCGTCACCCAGCCCAGAGCACCGAGTGCCACGTCCAGTCCTCGGACACCTCCAGGGATGGGGACTCCATGAGCTGTCACCACCTCGGACCTCACTTCTCACACAGAAATTCAGAGCAGCCCATCACTCCAGCACCCAGATTAAAGGCACCAGGGAGGGGAGGGGGAGAGGCCATAAAGCAGCTTCTTTCTGCCCTGCACAGGGCCAAGATTGCCACAGCGCTCTTCTTCAGACCCCTAATGGGCCTGATATTGTTTCCACAAGAGATTTACGTGAAAAAGATAACTTCCCTCACTTTTGCTTTTCATTCCTGTCCCTTTCCCTGGCCGACATTTCATTCTGGGAGGGAGAAGGAGCGCTCATTTCCCAGCACAATCTCAGATTTATGCGGTGCGGGGAGCCCATGGCGGTGACAGCGCAATCCCTCCAGCAGACATCTCTCCATTACCGGAGCTGCGCCTCCTGCCCCGCTGCCGGACGGATCTGTCAGCCCCAACAGGGGGGCTCGGGGCCCCTCACCCATCTGTCATCTTTATCTCAGCCAGATCTGCAGCTCCTCTTCAACTCTTCACGTGCAGCTTCACCGCTTTTATGTCGTTTTTATTTTTTTTTTCTTAAAACGTTTGAATAAAACAGCGCGTTTCCGACTCCGCGTCTTGTCTGACTTTATTTTCCGCCTTATTTTGTGATGAAGTTATTTTAGTTTTTATGAAAGGAAATAATGGGGAAAGATGAAGGCTTCATTCCACTGTGCTGACAACATACTGGTGGAGAAATGGTGCAGTTAATAATGTAAACTTGATGTATGTAAGCACAGCTGGCTTGGGAACATCTTTTCAGTAGCACTAATTTATACTTTGCCTTTATTTTGTGTTTTGGTTTATGATTTTGATTAGCCACTAAAATGAGCTCTCTTAATTGCTTTCTGCTAAACTGCTTAAAAGCAAAAAAAAAAAAAAAACCAAAAACAAAAAACAAAAACCCACCCCACCACTAGAAATTGAAACCATGCAACCTGTTTTACTTTATTAGACTTTTACTATGTTGTTACATTCAAAAATCAAAACCCAATGTTAAAGGCTGTCAGATACCCTCTGGGCTCTGAAGGAACAGGAAAAAGGGAGGGGAAATCCCGAATCCTCTGCAGCATTTACTCATTAGCAATTTTAAATCCTGTATCACACCAGCTTCTTCCAGTGATCTACTTTAGTTTTTGCATCTTAATTCAAGGTTTGATGCCCAAAATACATATTATTACCAGTATTAAATGGCTACTTCTTTCATTTCCTGTCTCCCAGCACTCCCTAAATTCATTATGTATTTACTTATCAAAAAAGGCATAGTTCAGGGAGGAAAAAAAATAGCAGAACAGAGTGGGAGATGCCTTAGAGAGTCATACACTAATACACAGCCTCTTTGCATTCCTGAACAGACATTTAACACATTTAATACTTACTTCTTCTGACAAAACCGCTTGAAAACTCTGTTTTCTACTACTTACTTTGATTCTAAATTTAAATCTCAAACTGCTGTGAAAAAATTCAGAAATTTTAGTATTTTATCAGAAATACAGAAATCTAAAAAGGCCACACCCAAGCTGCTCTTGTTAAATTAATAAAACTTCTCAAAGTAGTACTGAATAGAGTATTGAGGCTATCACAAGTGAAATAGTCATTGCAGAATTAGAAACATAAAATTAACCTAAAACAAAGGGCGTTTTTTCATTAAATAAACTTGCAACACTGAAAACAGGCTTTTTACCTTTTCAAAGATCTCTTCTCAGCACTTTTCATCCTAGGGGTGCCCAACTGGATACCACAAAATCATCATCAACTGTTCTTTTCCTTAACAAAAGGGATTCATGGCAACACATCACACTTCCAAGGTTATTTTCCACAGACAAAACATCCAAAAACAAAATCTGGAAATATCTCTACTCCTACATACCTCAAGCTTACATTCTGAAAGTTGGTTTCCAACACAACAGCTAAGAAAAGGCCAGAGCACTTCTTGGGAAATGCTCAGCAATTGGGAAATTCGCAGCACCATCACTGCAAAGTCCCATTGTCTGGGCAGAACAATGGGCAGAACAGAAGTCTGTGCATCTGCTCTTTGTTGAAACTCGGTGGAAAAACTCTTCCAGCCTTGGCATGGAGAAGAAAGATATCACCTGATTTAAAGGTGGGCTGCTCTTCATGTTATCTCTGAAGTAAAGTGACAGCTGTCAGCTTTTACAGTGACACTGCCATGATCAATGCTGCAGGTGTTAATGCTTCATCTACCTCTAAAAGCAAATGTAATAACACAGAAAGATCAGTATTATTAGTTTCTTATTCCATGTTCAATTACTGCGAATTTCCTACATTTTTACAAAACTCATCAGTGGCACTAACCACAGCCCAAAAATGTCAGTGCTGAACAGCACAACCCCTACTTGGGAACCATCAGACTCCTGCAAAATGTGCAGATTGACGGTAAAAAACCATCAGAAAATTATTTTGGCAAAACTGTTCTACAAAATTCCACACCAGAACAGCTGAAAAGGCTCAGGGCAGCGAGAGCAGAGACCAAAGGCGCTGGTTATGAGCAGACAACAGCTGTAGCAGAGACATTGAGCAGCTTCAGGGAAGCAGGGACAGAGCATCCCAGGCTGCTTCTGAACAAAGAGCAATTGTACAAGCATCCAAAGTGGATGGGGGAAAAGAAGAAAGAGGTGGAGGCCCTAATCCCTGCACTATTTGCCTTTTTCCCCCAAGCATTTTCCTTACTCGAAATTCAAGTGCCAGCTGTAGGGTGCCACAGCACAGGCTGGTACCACTGACTGGGGTGAGCAGCAATGCCAGGGGCTTGGTAAATCTGCAGAAAGCTTTTACCCACTGTAATTCCTTTTTTTTTTTTAAAGAACCCAAGTATGAAATGGCTCCAGTTTTCCAACATGAGCTGCTCAGGACATAAGCCACGGCAATAAAAACTGGAAGACAACAATCTGGCTCAATGGGTCGAACATCCTTCACTTAGGAAAAATCAGGCTGGAAACCCAAGAAACCCAACCCAGCTCTGACTTTCAGGACCCCTCCGTATTTGTCACTGCTCCCCAAAGCCATAGTTAAGCCTCTTAAACATAAACTCTACAACTTCCTTCTTCCCATAGCCACCTCTTAGAGTACTCCTCACGTGTGGTGGGAAAAGGACCTTTTTCTAAAGAAAAAGTCAAATCTTTTTTAAAGGTTGTGAAAATAAGACATTTTAATGTAACAATCTATTTTGCAGCCAACTCAACTAACTTCTGCAAGAAAAACATTTAGTCAGTATTAAAAAGCAGAAAGCACCTTACATTTTGATTAATTTGATACTCCTGTATTATGCATAAAGCCACTCATTCATTTTTGCCCTGCAAACTATTCTTATCCAAGAACAGATACGATCAGAGCAGAGCAGTGAAAAATTTTATTAAAGTAAACACAATCCCAGAGGAACATGCTCATTATGGAAATACACCGGCAGCCACTAAAAAATGGGCCTGAATTTCATCTGGATGTAATAAATATTTTCATGGACACCTATCTACTGTTCTTTCAAAGTTTTTAATGCATAACTATCAAGAAGCTTTTCCTGGTGTCTGCCTAAGCAGATATCAGTCACCTACCACATTTAAAAAGCATTCCAACAGGAAAGAAGAACAAGGGAATAAGGTAGGGAGCACCTGTGCAGGCTTCTTCCCAACTGAGCCCTTCCCTTGTTATGGAGTCACATTCTGATCCTCCCTACAGAAGGCAAAGCATCTGCAAATACCTTTCCCACTGACTTATTAAAAAAGGGAACAACTACAAACAAAGCCACGTGCAGCACTAAGTGCTCTGCAACAATAGATGGGCAATGCCAAATAGCAATTTCACAGCAAGCCACAGGGCTGGAGCAGATCCATCTCCTAAATCTGATGGATGAACTTCCTTAACACAGGATAAAAATGGGAGTGCTGCTTTCTACCAGAAGTGGTGCAGCAGCTTCACAATTGTGAAATGCTCAGGTTACAAGTCAGATTCCTGCTCACACACCCCAAATTCCCCTTTTGATGAAGCTCTGAGGCTTGTCATACCTGCTACTGATAGAACTGGATCCTCATCCTTGAGCAGTCTTTGCCTCTAAGTGAGCAGCTAAATCCAGTCAAACAGCAACTGAGGGACATGCAGGGAGCACACCTCAGGTCCTGTGTTCCACATTTGCTCCACTTGTGTGGGCCCCAAGTTTGAGTCGGGAGTTTGATCTTCCTGCAGCAGGAGCCATGCCCTGGGTTTGGGGCTGGCTGGCTCCCCCCCAGCAGGGATGCACTGGCACACCCTGGAGCTGGAAATCCCTCCCTGGTGCCACCCATCACAGCAGAGTCCCACGGGACAGCAAATCCGGCACTGACGGCAGAAACCTGGGCAGCGAAACCCAGGAGCACAAAGGAACCAGTGCCAAGAGCCATCAGCTGGGACATCTGTCCCCTACACACCTGTCCCCTCGCTCCGGGGAGGAAAAGTGGGGAAAATGACAGGGACACTGAGGGACAGCACCAGCCTGGGCCCTGCAACTGCTTATGGAGACTCAACTACAAAACCCTGGAGTAGCCACTGTTCATTAAAAGCCTGAAAACTGATATTCACAGACTCTGGGCTTTGCTCAACTGAATCACAATAAAAGTAGAGCTGTCACTAATTTTTTTTTTGTTTGGAAAGTTTTGTATTCTTCACCTCCTAAAAAATGTTTTACTTTTTATTACCTCATAATATTGTAAATTATCTTCAACTTTAGTTTATATTCTTATGCTCAAGTTTTAAACCCAAAAAAAATGAAAACCAAACAAAAAAACCCCCAGACCTTTAACATGACATGAATGAAATAAAAGCCAACATTTACTCTCTCATTCTGAGCCCAAGGCCTAGGCATGTTAACTTTACATTTCCATTACTTTGTATTAAGTATATTTTGGGGTTCTAAACACGCTTATAGTAGTGCACACACATATATGTGTGCCCACATACACAGAGTCAAAAACCATCTCATGTTTTGATGAAAATTTCTGACCCTTCTTTACCACTGTTTTTGCAAGTACTGCCTTTGTGAAAAATGTATAAGAGTAATGAAATTCCTGGCTGAGGCTTTAATCTCAAGTCACTTCTATAACAGGGGGTGGATCAGAGAGTATAATTTGCTGTTATCACACTGCTCATCTCCTGTGTTGACAATAGAAATCCTCCTGTTAGTTTTTCTTAGACAAACGTGACCCCAACCTGATATGACACTTTATTTTTTCAGCTGTGTAACAACAGCCTTAAACCAGGTGCTTTCTAAGCTGCATTATCCCATTTTGGGAAACTTTTGTGTTGCTATCAGTAAGGTAACACATTCTTTTTTTTTTTTTTTTTTGGCCTATATTTGTAGGCTTATAAATTAAATACTGTACACTAACTTCTTGACATTTTCACATCTTGCCATTAACAAAAATATTTGACTACTTCATGTTTTTCACATTCTTAATTAAAATTAAGTATGGACTGGCAGGCTTTTAAGGAAATGCCAGTAACATTCCAGGATAAATTGAAAACATTAATGTGTTTAAAACATTTGTTTTCCTTTCTAAAACAACTGATCATTAGGTTTTTTCTGGTAGTTTTTGGTAGGAAATACCTGTATTCTGTTGTTTTTATGTCTGCATATTCATCAGTCTAAAACAATTTTAGACCCCAGCCTCTTTGGTCTTGTGTTTTAGTACTTGCTGGCACTAGAATTTTGCACCATAGCCCTCGATTTATAGCCCTCATTTAGCCATCATGCTATTCAAACCCCTGACTTTAAATATCCGCCACACAGATATGAGTAACAAAAAGAGACAGAGTATAGCTATTGTGCCTTCAAAGAAAAGCAATAAACCATTCTGCTTGCTCTCCTTCATGTTCTTTAATTCATTTCATTTCATTTTAACTACCCAGAACAATTTCACCAGCCATTAGCCTGGAATGAAACCTTACAAAGGCTGATTGTTGTTATAAAGATGGGTCCCAGCACTCCCTCCCCCTCCTTTTCATAAGTTTTAGGACAAATAGGCTACTTCATAGCCACAGCTTTGTTTTTTAAAAAGGGAATTCTTGCGAAGCAAAGGACAGACAAACTGCTTCACATCCACATTGAAAAGACTCCAGAACAGCATCCACAGTGAGCTGGGCTGGCTCGGAGCCCTCGGCCGGACCCTGAGCAGGGAAGGAACAACAAAGGATGGATCTCCCAGGCCATTCTGTGCACCAGAGTCCACCCAGCAGCACACACAAACACTGATGCTCTGCCCCCAAACCTGCAGCAGAGGGTGGTGGGAAGCACCAAATGCTCAACTCCACTACAGCCAACTCTAAATGTGGTTAAAAAAAAAAAAGAAAGAAAAAAAAAGCACCAATTATATGAGCACATTTTTATATTTTGCAGAAATAAACCTTCGTGAGTGTCATTTCTGACAGCCTACACCAAGAAAAAGCTGCACATTTTTGTCTCACTGCATCCATGTTTGGAAAACAATCTTAACGAGGGAAAAAAAAAATAAAGACGCATTCTATTTTCTCCGATTTCTAAAGAGCTGCACACCTTACACTTAGCATCTTCATGGAAAGCTGTGAAGATCTTCATTCTGAAATAGTGCTCAAGTGTTGTATTCTGCTTTTTTTTTTTCCCCTAACCAGCTGGTGGCATTTCCCCAGCCCTGGACAGTCTCTCTGCTCACCACGAAGCCCTGAGCCCGTAACAGCTCTGCCCCAGTTTAGAACGTTTGTATAAGCAGCAACATCCCCACAAAACGTTCACAGCCCTGTCCAATCCCAAGGTATTTTTGATCCTCCCCAGCAAACAGAGCAGAGAGATCTTTTCCAACAAAGTGTCAACAAACTGTCTGAGCAGACAACTCCCTCCTCAGTTTGTGTATTATGTGGTTTGTATTATTTTTATTCCTCGTTAAGTGTCACACTTGTCAAAAGAGTGAACGCCACTTTTCCATAGTAACACGGTTTGGTGATGGAAGTTGTGAAACCTTCGAGACTTACAGATATTTCCACAAATATCCAGTATCTGCTCAAACATTAACACCACGAGCTTGGAAAGCAAAGGAATGGATTTCTGTGTTTTCTTTTCCAGCAAGGTACCAAAACTGCTCCTGAAATTTGGACGTGTTTTCCTCTCCCAAGAAAAGACAAAGACTAACTAATCAACTGGTATTTCTTTCATTGCACCACAGGAAAAAAAAAATTACTTAAAAGTAATTCAAAGTAATGATAGAAGCCAAAAATTACTTTTTATGTAGTGACAAAAAGCTTGGAACATGAGATTATGTTGAGTGTGAGAGTGTCTATAAACAGAGCTGCTTTATCCCATCTGAGCTGTTACTGGTGATGCCAATAATCTGAGTTGAAGATGAACTCTGCAAAGCTGCATGTTTTACTACTCACTTCCAAATTATGTAAATGAACATCACATTATACTATACCTTGCTGAAGGTACACTTGGTAAAATAGCCTGATAAATAAATCCTAATACAATTATAATTAGTTTTCACCTGACAAATTTATAGAAATCTGTAAATACAAACTTCAGAGGGAGAAATGCTAGAGCAGAATGGCAAACACACAGGCACCCAGCACCTTCTAGAATGTTCATTTATGTCCCCTCAACACTAAGTTACTGCCACCAAAGCAAGCCTTTTCTTTTTGTTTTAAACACAGAGACTCTGGAAGCAGTAAGTGATCACACACTGCTTCTAACAGCATCAATTATCAATGCAAACACCAAGAAAAATCACCAGCTGCAGGTCTGCACCTCTGTGGAAGGTACAGGGCTCTGTAACACTTAAAAACAGAGATTCCATGCAAGGAGAACTTGAGCAGGACTTTCAAGTCAAGAAAATACCTTCAACAGGAACAAGAAAGCAGCTCCAGCCTGAGTGCAGAATGTATCTAATTTTATTAACTCTGCAAATAAAAGTATTTGTGAATTTCTACAAAACAGCTACCTACAGAGCAATAAAACACAACAGGACATCAGGTACTGCTGGAAAGCAAGCAGCACCCTGCACCCTTTTCCAAATACACCACTGACAGAAATCACCAAAAACACTGACAGAAACAGAAGAGATGAGTTTCCCTGAATGAGTGAAACTCCACAACTTGAGCCATACTTCCTCTGCCCTACACAACTGAGGATTTGGTAAGAACCAGTACCCTCAGAGCCAGTGCAGAACCAGCTTTACATGAACAGTTCAGCTCCTCATTCTGGAGCACGTGGCACCACACTGAATTAGAATGTTTGTGCCTGATGACACTGTCACATGGTCAGAAAGTTCACACTGCAAGATTAATTATGACTCTTTAAAGGAAGTACTGCTATACACATCTTCAAATGAACACTTAATCCTTTCCTTGACATTTATTTGGATGTGGACTTTTCACCTTTGTGCCACCCTGCTCTGTAGGATATCATTTGCTATCTCAATTAAGCTGCACCAGTACTTTTCATTCCAACTACCTTAATTCTCACCACTTTCAACAGAAGAAAATATCATTTGCTTCCAGCCTCACAGTTTTCATACAGCTAGTGAGAACTGCTAAATTGAAACAGCGTTCTGTCCCACAGGATGCAGGGATGGCCAGAATAACTGGCCCTGGAACAGACTGGCTGTTTACATTTCAGCAGCACTGTGCAACCTGCCAGGCAGCAGCAGTTACACACCTTTTAACATCTCCAGCCTCAGCACACCTGGCATCTCTTAATTCCTGTTCTGAGGCTTCTGCATTGACAAGGACAGATGCAGTAACTCACTGCACTGCCTGCATGCAAGTGCTGGGGCACAGACAGCTCCATGATCCACCCTGCTCCAGGCAAAACCTCGGCGTTTGTGAGCTAAACATTCCAAAGGTGCAAAATCTTTCACACCTCTAGACTGCTTTTAGGAGTTATCTATATATATACACGTGTATGTGGTTGCATAAAAACATTAGAAAAATCATCTAACAAAATACAGTGTTACACATGCTCAAATCAAACAGCAAATGAAACATTTAAAAAAAAAAAGTATTGTAATTCATAATAGAACCTTGATGTCTATTTACAGACTGTCCTGAAGTTAAGGTATTGCTACAGAGACATTCATATTCCAAATAATATTGATCATCTGCCTCACAGGCCCTCTGCTGCATCTGCTGCATGCTGCACGTTGCCATGCAGTGACAGCAGACGCAATTCAAGGAGGTAAATTTGGGTGCTGGAATTAAAACACAGCTCTCCTTGAACAGCCACTCCAGGTCACACCCCAGGCTGCATTTTCCTCTTGCAAAGACAGCTGCCTGTAGTGGGCTGGAATTCCCAAGTTTCACTCCTTCCCCACAGCATCAGTAAATCCAGACAATGAAGCTGGAGGCATTAAACACTAATCACAAAGTGGCCACGCAGGGATGAAAGGGGAGTGAAGGCACCAACTCCCTTATACCAACAGCCTGGAATCACAGGATGCACAGAGTAAAATGGCTTTCACAGAAGGGCATGAAATTGGGAAAAATCACAGCTAATTTATAATGCAAACTTTGCACAAGAAATTATTTTCACGCACGCAGCTATCGCAGAACCTTCCCACAAGAGCGAGAAGCAATTCAGCAGCAGCCTGTAACCTTAAAATAAGAACTACATTAATTAAGCATGAGGGAGGAAAAAAAGAAAACCCTGTTCTAAACAAGCAGAGTTCCTATACAACAGCTTATTTGTCCCTTCCATCCTCGCTACTTACAGTGCCACAAAACCCAGATTGGCACTCGGGAAAGCAGCAATAAGGAATGTGTCTCCTGGAGCATTGTTTCCAAGTTCAGCCCAGTCCCACAGAAGCTATAAAAACTTCCAAGTCTGTTAATTCTTTTGTATTTATTGTGCATGTTAAGATGCTACGTAAGGAGTGATTTTAAAAAACCCAAATTTTATAAATAGCACTGCAGTTGCTTTGAATTGTGGCCTGCAGCCATCTCCTGCTGTAATCAATGACAAAAATCAACCGACCTTAGCAGCTGCAGGTCACCCACCAGACCAAAATTTGGGCTGGCAATTATTGCACAGAAATACTCAAACCCTTGCCAAAAACTCATGCAATAGATCTCTCTTCACTATATTAATATCAGGGAAGTCCCCCATAATTTTCTGAACTGAGTCCCATGAAAAGGTGGAGACAGATTTTTGTTGTTGTTACTTAAAATATTTATCTTTATGCCTGAAATGTATTTAATTGGTTTAAGAAAACACATTGGTTTTACCAAAAAAAAAAAAAAACCAAACTAAAACCAGTACATCTGTAAAACAGAACTTGTTTTATACTCTTATTAACTGCAGTTTGCTTAATTGCAATATTTAAGTCATGAGCAGATCTAAAATTGTCAGATGCATTTAATTGAAATACCATCCCTAGAGCTAAACACCGAGTGTTTATAATAACATACACGTTATTCATGATTAGCTAACTGCTCCCTTTCCATGGAAAATCCCACAGAAAGAGCAAGGGAAAGCAAGGGAACAAAACTGCACTATGGGGCAGGGGGCAAGGGGAGGTGTTTGCTTCAAAGGGGATTTTGGTGGGTTTGGTTTGGGTTTTGTCATTCTGCATTTCATCAAGAGATCTTTATTCCTTTCTTTTCTCTAGTATCTCCAGAAGTTATGCCCTCATGTAAAAAATGAAGAAACTTCTTCCTAATTCTTCTCACCTTCCTCCATGTCCATGTCTCACCTTCATCAAGACATCATGTACAAAATTCTGAGTCCAAATTTGTTAAAAAAACCAACTTAATTAAGAGCAAACAGTATCTACAAACTGGAAAACATCTACAGTACTGCACACTGTTCAGACAGAAATCCCTTTGATTTATTTTGATGTTAATTTGCAAGTGCAGCACAGAACTAAGAGCATAAGCACAGAAGTCAAAACTAAAATTCCCACTGTATGTAGAGATCAAAAAGAAAACTGTATTCTGTGGGAGGAAATGAAGTAAAAAAAGTGTATAAAAATAACAGATATGTCAATAACTTTCTGCCTAACAAAAAGTGTATCCTGATGGACACAGCACCTGAAAATTGATGCATAAAATAATTAAAACAATATGTTTACTAAAAAAAAAAGGAACCCAAGCAGACCAATAAACAAACAAAAAGCCTTCTAATTCTCTGTATTTTTTTCTCCTTGGTGGTCTGTAAGGAAAATTAGAACAGCAAAATGAATACATGCAGGATAAGATATGCAGCTGAAAAGCTGAACAACCCAGTAATAGACACTGGTTAATTTGACTTTTTGTTATTTGCTCTAAGATCTCTACCACAAAGTTCTGCTCAACATATTCTTGCTAGCAACAATCTGCCCCAGAATTAGTGTCTCTCAAGTAGCAAATGTAGCATACACAACAATCTCAATGAGAGAGGCAATTAACAACTGCTGCAAAAAATAATTATATATAAAGATAGTTTGAAAGACAATACTCTATCTAAAATGACCTCGCTGTATTCACAGCACTGATAAAACAGTTTTCCTTTAAAAAATGCTGCTTTTTTTATTCATCAAAAGAGAAAAGCCCCAAGGTCACCTGTCAATAACAGAACAAACCCTCAGTAAATCACAGTGCTTCACAAATAAATTCCTCATCAGTAATTAAAACCAGGCCTCTCTGGCCCTGTGTTATCAGCTCATCAAATTCATTGCTCATCTAGAATAACAGATCCACATCTGCAGTCATTACAGCATGCCAGATAAATCAATCCTCTCAATGATGCTTTGAGCCATCTCTGCTCCCTTTTAACCAGCCCGATATTTATTTCCCCCTGACACTTCTGACATTCTATTTACTGTAGGCAAATGGAACTCATACGGCACCTTGTAATGGCTTTACCAAACCCCATTGTGGGGCATATCTTCCAAGACTGATGGGTGCAATAAACAAGGTTTTATGGTCTAAGTGTGAGCTTCCAACTTCTTTTTTTCCAGGAATTTGACTTCTGCAGTGAAGATGGTTTATTACATTTGATTGCAGGTGGAAAAAGCTATATCCACTTTGAGACCTGTCAGCTAAAAGCAAGCAGAAAACTTTTGAAATAATATTATTTTTGTAATTTTATTTTCTCATTGATAACAATACAGAATAAAGCATCTCCCTGACAGGGCTTGGAAAGCAAGGCCATAATTTATCATTCCACCTCCACCCTCCCTCCCACCAAATCAAACACAGGTCTCCTCTGTAAACTTCCAAAAGGTACAGCAGCAATATATAATCACCACATCCGTACAAAGTCCATCCCAAGCCCTCCCCAGCATTGCTGTTTACATTCAAATCTGAAGTACGTGTGGCTAAGTAGGCACACACAAATTGACAGATGAGGTCAAACATGCTTTTGTGGCATCTGAACCCAGCAAAAATCACAGGTTTCTTAGATTTGCTGCACAAACCAAAACTCCTCACTGTTTGGTGCATTCTCCAGTAACAAGCATCAGACTGTTGGGTTCAAAAGAAGAACATAAATTGTTTCCTTGAGAACGAAACAAACAGCACAAGAATTACTTTTCAGCATAAATTCTGTTTGTACACTATCACAGCTGCTCTATTTCAGGGAATTGAGTGAAAATCTGTTTAAATGAAAAGAAAAAGCATTCCTAGAATCAGAAAGTCTCCCAGAATATAACATGTGTTAACAGCTCTGAGGAGTTCAGATTTTCTAGAACTTAAGCAGATCCCCCTCCTCCGTGGGGGTGGTGTGCTTCCACGTACATATGGACATTCCTCCAGGAGATGCCTAAAAGCATATGCCATCCATCCAGGAGCCCCATTTGATCCTGGAAATCCAGGGTTTCTGTGCTCAAACAACGATCCTGTGCGTATTCCGACTAAAACGGCAAATTTCTGGTGCAGGGAGGAGAGGCAGCCCAGTTTACCCTGAGCCAAAGTCCTGGGAATGAGGGGGCTCCACATCTCCCCCCTCACTATGCACAGCTCCAAACTGACTTGCATTAAATTACTGTCACAGTGCTACTGGATCCCTCCTTTAGCATTTATTAAAATTTTATTTCTGCGTGGCGGCGGCACCTCGCTCACAGCAAGGTGAAAAGGCTGGGAAAAGCCTTTTTTGGAACAAAAACCATGTCCCAGCCTATAGGAGGCTATGAATTCTCAGATCCTCCTTCCAACACTGATTCAAAAATGACAGGATATAGTCTTTTCCTTAATGAAAAATCTATATTTATCACTCTATTGTTCTTGTGTACTGATCCTACTGCTCTCTGAGGCCAAAGTTTGAATATATTGGATTTTGAAATAATAGCCCAAGGCTCTGAGATGCTGGGTCATGATACATAAATGATGAGAGGGTTGTTCCCTATTTCTCTGCTTCTTACCACAAAAGCAAAGGACAAATTCCATGGTGAAGATCTTCAGAACTCTACATTATCTGCAAAGTGAAAATTAGATGGGATATTCACACAAATTATATTAGTGCAAACTATATGGGATAAAATCAAACTGTACTGAGAAAGATGACCTGCCTGCTCTAGGAATAAAGCAGTAAATTGTTGCTTTAATATCACAAAGTAAAGCCCTATTTTTACGCAACCAGAGGTGACAAGCTCAACTCGTTTGGATTTTTTTAATCTTAATTCCAATTGAGTTTGCATTTAAATGTTTGATAAATTCAGTCTCTGGATCTTTGTCCTAAATTAATTTATCTTTTCAATCTGTTATACTTCACACTTTGATTTTTAAGTGTAACAAGGTTTGAAAAAGAAGCAACCCCCAGCTCTAGACTGTTGGTACGAGGAGAGTAAAGAGATAAAAAAAACTCTTTTTTTTTCCTATAGCAAAATTTAAGGCTGCTGTTATGATGAAAGCATAAAGGGGAAAATCTGGAAAGTATTTTTCACCTTCATCCCATAATAAAACAGAGTTACTGTTACAGACTTGTGTAAAGCTGCACCTTCTGCACCTCTGCATTTCCAGGCTATGGGCAAGAGTTGCCTCTCCAGATTTTGTTTCTCTGATGTCTCCAACTTTCCTCTGACCTTGAGTGACTCTGGCTGGAGTTTTCCAAAGCAGCCACTGAAATACTCATCTTGCCCCAGTAACCAAGAGAATTTTGGGGGCCCTGGGGATAGGGCTGCTCTTCATGCTTTTTGACAATTACCTGAAAATCAGGATCTGAGATTCATAAACTGCTGGAGAAGTTTAATATCCACTGCCCAGGGAGAATTAACACCCTGGGGAATTCCTGAGATTACCACAACACTAAGTGCCATAGAAATGCAAATACAACTTCGTTATGATTAAGGAACATTCTTTTTGAGAATTTAGTTTATGAGTTATACATGTACAGTACAGAGTACATGTATAGAAAAATAAAATTTTAAAAAATAGTAATTTCTCATGCAACAATCCATACCACATCACTTTGTCCAGGCATAATACGTTTCTGTTAAAAAATGCTTTGATTTCCAGATTCAAATGCAACCTCAGTTCTGCAAATCTTTCATAGCATCAAGTGAGATGGATTCAGAGGAAAGCAAACCAATTCCTCCTGCCAGGCACAGACCTGTGTCCAAGGGCTGCAGCCAGGAATGGAACCAGCTCCTTCCTGAGCAGCTGTGGAACAACCCAAGGCTGTTCAGTCTACAGAAATGATTCCCAGCATCTCCTGGGGCAGCTGCTGAACTCAGAGGAGTTTTAGAATGTATTTTTTTCATATTACCTATACTCATGACTTATTCTCTCCAACTGTCTTCAGGAAAATAAGTTACAAGAAATTTATTAAAGAGCATGTTATAGGGAAAGGTTCTTCCTTTGAAAGTTTTTATTTTGCCATATAGAAAATAATTCCATTCCCAAAAATTCATTTTTAACATCTAAGGTGGGATCTGAGCAACCTTCCAGCCCAAAATAACCGCACTATGGAATACATACCTTAGTTTTCTAGATTATTACATGTGTATTTCATATTATGCATTCAGACACTGAGTGATCGTTTGGTTTTTTTAATTAACTTTAATTACTTACCCAAGGTGAATATATCATGCCATTAAATAAGAATTTTGCAATGTTGGGAGGTTAAAAAAAAAAAATCACATGGCCAATGCTCCTGGATACCTTTGCTCTCATTCTTTCCTTTTTCCCTTGACAGTTTCCAAGATGAAAGTGCCCCTTGAATCCACAGAGTCCCATATCTCTGTTTTCTGCCTGTCCCCCAGACTTTGCCAAACCATCTCCAACAATGCCTTGTCAGGAATCTGCTGCTCCCTGCTAACTACTCAGACACACGATTTACAAGCAGGCTGCCTGTTCAGCTTTAGAGACACAGAGCCACGAGTCTGAGCTCAAACCTAAAGAGACAAGATCCAGTTGTGACACATGCTAGGATTTTCTGAGTAAAACTAACTACACAAAGAGCCCCAGGCAATCTGTTTGTATCTGCAGGCATCCAGAGTTGATGTGCCCCGTTACTGCTGCACCCGATTTGCTGGCAGAGGGTTGAAGCTCAGCAGCCAAGTAAAGAGAAGGGGTGTGCAGCACACTTCATAAAGGGGGTGCAGTTTAGGCACCCTCAATACCTCAAACTATTGCTCTGTCCACTGCCAAAATCAGACATTAACCTCCTGGGATATTAATAACAATACTAAATATCCCCTGCACCTACAGAAGCATATCTACTGCAAAACTAGCCAAAGGATCCACTTGAAAAATACAATATTAACCCTTCCCTGGTCCTGCTTTCTGTGCTAGGTGGCTGACAGTGAAGATTTGTCAATACCAGAAACTGCAGAAACTGCAGAAACCACAACAATTCTTACAGAAGTATTAACGCATGTGTCTGTACAGCCTTGAAATCCCAACTTCATTTTCTTATGCATCACTAATTATTTTAATGACTGCTTATTTCTCCTGACTCTTAAAATATGCAGATTATGATCAAGAGAGGTTACTGTGGACAATGTACACTCCAAGGGTAACCTATGTACAGCCTCCACAGCTTAAAGGGGGATGTGCATCCTCCCAGTATTTCCAGTGTTTTTTCCACACACTTTCCCACAACACTTTCACACAGCTGCAATTTGAAAACCATTGCATATTCCAGCTTGACCAACACTGAGTCATGGACAGCTAATCACAGCTCCATGAAGAAAGCTGACCTCTCTAACATTTTTGAGTCATCAAATGTACAAGTTCAGCAATTTCTGAAAAACCAAGATCAAAGATTGTAACTTGTAAGTAACAGCAGAGCTATGGGAATCCATTAAACCGACCACACAAATTTGCTCAGGGTGCCATTTCATGCTCATGAATTATCAGGCTCTGAAAAAGAGATGAAGCAGTGGGCACCCTACTGCCATAGAAAGCAGAGACTACTGTTTTCTGTTTGATAAACAAAGTTTTTTCAACCATATGGGTGAAGAAGGATCTCCACATTATTCTTGGGAAGTCAAGGGAACTTGACCAAGACGGCTTAATTCCATATTACCCACAACTCCAGAAACTGTGCATCATATAATGTCTGGATCCTTAAATATTTAAATGTTCTACCATTTCTCAATATTTGTCAAAACCTCAGCCCAATGACAGAATTAGGTGTTTCTTCAAAAATATTCAATTACCCCAACCCACAATAAGACCACAGAAAGGAATTAATTTTCATTTCTAGACTACATTAAGCTGAAATTAGCAGACAAATCAATAACTATGACCACTCCTCTGTAAGAACTCTCATTGCTCTTAAATGTCACAGCTGGCCTAGACCTTACCACTGATACAGGATTTGCTGCAAGATCATGTAAGAGGAAGGGCATAACAGTTTAGTGTTCTGTCCAATAATTATTTTCATTTAATATGTAACTTGATTAATATTGAAATGGCCTTTGCCTTGAATAAGAAAAAAAATATCAAAACAAAAAGAAGGAAAAGAGTAGTAAGTGTTGACTTTCCTATTGTTTACAGCAGAGTAAATACACCTATTTATTATAGCTAAATATTATACCTTGGGTGTAATTTTTTCCTTCACAAAGTACAAGACCAGTAAGGTATGAGAGTAATTGAGACACTCATCTCCACTTCTCTCATCACACCCTGCATGGGCAGTAATCAGAGAGGTCAAGACTGACTTCAATCCTCTCACATTTAAAAGACTTCACAATCTGACCACGTTAAGAAAGGCTGCTGGATATTTTAGCAACCATCATTTATTGGTCACTCCAGGTAAGCCCAGCATTCCAACCACCAAGAAGAACTCCTGGGAGTAAAGTTAAATGACTTAACACTCTCTGAACACCAAGAAAAATAATGAGATGGCTCCACCACTGTACCTATTTTTTGGGAAGAATTCTTTCCTGTTCAATTTAACCAACTTAATTCATAAAACAATTCACTATCTACCATCTGTTGTCACATATCATTACGCAGTGCAAACTGCCCAGTGGAGAGATAAGAAAAACTTCTGAATGAGCAGCTGGGTAAGATAAAGCCCTGAGCCTGTGCAGACACAGAAAAGAAAAAGATATCCCAGTCCTTACTGCAGATTAACTTCTTCCAGTCTGCCCCTGCCTAAGAGATGGGAAATGCAGGCTACAGATTACAGGAGTTTTTAGATTCCTTGTTGATGCTAAAACCATCTACAAATGGTCTCTCAGCAGGTGCCCATCCCAGCAATCCTGACCTCAGTACCACTGTCCTACAGACTAAAACACCTCGGCCAAAAGCCATCAGGCTGAGGAAATTCAGCCTCACAAAGAACGGCAGCTGGATGCTGTCCAGCACGCTCTCCATTAACGTATCACACACTATCAGCCTAAGCACAAAGCCTCTATTTTTAGCTCTTCTTGTGGTATCTGGATCCAGCCAATCTAAAAGAAACAGAAGAAATTAGTGTAAGGTTGTTTGCTCCTTAATTATCACAGAACTCCGACCCAAAGAAGAACAGTTCTGCTCAAAGCCCTCACAGCGATTTAAATCCCTGGTGGATCCCAGAACCCTGTAATATAGTAAGAAACTCCATGTTCTTTTTGAGTCTCCTATACGTCTGCCAAATTATATTTAGAGCTTGTGTACCAAAGTTACTGACACAAATATTCTGGCACAAAGACTTGGTGCAAGCCCTCTTCAACAAAGTGGTCTCAACTTTCCTTCTGAGGAGAATTTGAGGGGATAATGATTAAAATACACACAAAGATAGATGTGAATTGATTTAATTCAATCCTATTGCTGGAAGGTACAGAAAGAAATGCAGCCTCCCCATCCATGAAGTGTTTATGAAAACATTCCACCAGCAATTTACGTCTGTGTCAGACAAATGGAAGCAGTGTCAGAACTTGCATCCTTTATGCTAAACCATCCAAAAACAACAGAGAAAAGCTAGATTATCTGCCCCAGTCAGCATTTTAATTTTTTTAAACTCATTTGTGTGAGGTTTTTCATCCTTCTTAAATCCCTGTGACATAAACCTGAGCACTAACAAAAAGATTATTTTGACATCGTTGCTTTTGGCTTCTCTTGGGGGATACCTACCTTTGTAAAAGTGTTTCACACCTTCCTGGGGAAGTTAATCTCCTCAGATTGTATTACTAAACCTGTGTCTGGCAGACACAGGGGCACAAGCCTGACACAGGCAGGGAACTGAGGTTCCTTCAAGAATTGGGCAGATGTTGGAAGATGTCTTAGGGAGTGTGGAAGGTACTGGTTATCTACATACAGCATCCTGTGAATGCATATTCTCTCATGAATGAATACTTCCACACATTTATAAAGGAATGAATGCATTCTCATAGAGGAACAGCTGAAATTTCAGTTAGGCTCTAGAATATTCCTATTTTATGGGTTAATTGCACTTTAATCATGTACAGAAAGTCCAGCAATAACTGAGTCAAGGGAAAACAAGAACAAACACAGGACCAAGCTCTCAGGGCTAACACCTGGTATCAGCTGGTTTGTTGTACCTTTAACACGCTGATAGTTTGGGCCCAACGTAGGAACGTGCCTCAAGCAGGAGGATCTGCTTAGCAAAGCCTGACTTAGAGAAACCGGAATTTGCTTATGGAATAGGAAAAAAGAAACACAACAAACTGGGCTGTAAGCTCTTGCAGAGGTCAAGGCATGATTATTTCATATAAATATGCTTAAAATATAAATTTATGATTGCCTAAATATCTAAACTTGAAGGCTTTCACTCAAAGGGAAACTTCATAAACTAGGCACAGGACACTGAAGAGATCAGCACCCTCTTTACTTGGACACTTGCATTTTTATAGTAAAGCTGTGAGTTTCTTTAATCAGTTAAATATTCAAAAAAGAGAGACTGAGATATGTGAAATATTTCACAGGCTCAGGATATCTACCAGTACAGTGACAAGCACTTTGATAAAAAAAAAACCCTACAAATAAATGTATTCTGTCTTTCAAACCATTCTATTACTAAAGCCAAATGCAGAGACATTTACACTCATTGTTTATGAGAAGTGGAAGAGAAAGCACTAAGTTAATAATAACAACAATAATATAGAATTTAAAGTTAATATGGAAAAGCATGGATGAAGATCAGAGAGAAGAATTATCCTCTTATGAAAAACAGCACTAAAACAGAACTAGAAACAGCAGAGCAACCTTTTATTGTTGTTTTTTGAACACATACACAAATATATCTTGTACTGCTATAGTACTTTCAGCAGTTTCATTGTCAGGTCCCATTTTCTGCTTCCTCCGTGCTCCCCTTCTCCTGATTCAAAACCATCCCTTTAACACATCATTCCTAATTAGATGATTAGTGCTTGGAAGGGTAGGAGATAAGTCATTTGCATAATTTAATCATAAAAAGAAGTTAAAGATACAGATTTTGCTGTTCGTTTGTACAATTATCTTCACCAGCCTGGGGGGCTGAGATATTAATGTGATTAAACAGTATTTCTGCAAACAGGCAACTGTGTGTCCTCTATTAAAGCAGAGCTGGAGGCAAATGAAAAATTAATTTTAGAAGACAATCAATTTTATTCTACATGACTGTAATAAATAACAGCCCATCTGCAGACAAGTCATTAGGCCCTGGGAGGCTACACGTGTCACAAAGTCTAAATGACACACAAGGCCAAATTTTCCACCAAAACCAGAGTCAGAAATAGCCCACCAATGGCCACTCCCCTCAGAGAGTGCAAAGGATTTCCCAGAAAAGCCAGGTGCTCGTGTGAAGTGCTGATCACCAACCACCATTTGGGCTTGCACAGCATTCACACAAATAGAGGGGCTGGGGGCTTTGCCCTTCATCATGATTTCAGTCTTTTCTGAATTCTGGAAGGATAAACCAAGATTTGGCTAAATAGCCAGGATGCTGCCTATGATATCATAAAAAAGTATGTGCTAATGGAATACATAATAATTATCAGTTTACTACTTTTTGAACTGTTAAGGTACATTAAATTATTTTTCACTACTCTTGACATGCAGTCACCTCCACTTAGAATATTAAAATCCACTCCGTGATTAAAAATAATCAAGATAATCCTATTTCATGTGTTTGAGACTATGCTCCAAGTAAGAATTCTGAATATCAGCAATGTACAACAGCTCCACAGCAACAAATTTATAGTATTCTCTATACTAAAATGGTTTGGATTTGTCACCACAGGTAGACACTTCCCTCAATGGAAAAAGTGAATATTCCTATTCACCCTGTAATTCCTGATTCCTGACTAGTGTTTACCAGGCAATGCAAATGAACTTCTATTGACTCTCACTACTCCTGGCCCATGTAGTGCCTTTCATCACAAAAATGCAGACACCCAGACACTGGAAAGGTTTGGGGTTCCACAATCCACTTTCTCTGGTTATTTCCTGTACATATATATGGACTTAATTTTTAAAAATCTATCCAAATATAAGATTTGCTAAATACACAGGGGATACAACTGATGTCTCAAGGATTGTTTCATTATTCCACTTCCAAATTTGCATGAAATGTTTTCTGGTGTGGCCCTGAGTAACTTACAGATTAATTCATTGCTATGCACTGAGGTCTGGATGCTTTCCATGCTAGTGATCCAAAAATCACTGAAATCAGCTGGAAGACCGTGATTCTACAATGGCTTCATTGTGGAATTTCACCTGCAATGAGTCAAAAAGACAAAGCAAAGCAATCTCCTCCTCCATGAGAGCTCCAAAGCCTTCGTGTTCATTCAGTCTTCTCTGCACTCTTACACAAAAAGCACAGGTTGGGTCAGGACATGATGAAAAACCAACAGCAAAAAAAGGAACTCTCAAATTTTGCCCACAGTCATACAACCAAACTAAGCAATCAACCTAAACACTTAAACAAAAATACTCTTTGCCCACCTACTGTCTGTAAACTTGTTTACTTTCACTGAAATTCTCACAGTGCTAGACGCTACAGGGGATTATTCTGGAAACAATCTGACATCATCAGATAAACTACTTCATGTGCATACCATGCTAAAAAGAGCTTCTAACTAAAAAGCAGTAAACAGCAGCATCAAAAACCCCTCCAAACAAACACCAATATCAAAATATGGTCAAGAAAAATTTTGAGCTTAAAAGACACTTTGAAGTTTTAAAGACAACTCAGTTACCAACACAGCAAATGAAAACTTTGAGTGGTGTCTGCTGTTTGTGCATTGAGTTATTGTGTTGTTTTTGTGAATGACAGGTCAATCTAGATGAGGAGGAAAGATCAATCTGTGTGGCCACAAGAAACCTGAAGATGTCAAAGAGAAATTCTGTGACAGCCAAGGATGGGGGAAATTATCACCACAGAGGAGGCACATTCAGACCCTAACACAAGACACAACTTAAAGGAAATGCAGTCCTGGCAGATTAAGCCCCTTACGTAGCTGGCTTATGTGAGACTGAGCAGCAGAGATGCTCATCCCTGCCAGGCATTCAACTTCTTGTTAATAACTAAGTTTCAAAAAAACAAAAAAATATGGCATTTGTATTATCAGAAACTTCAAATGAATGAATGAAAAAGTTCTCATGAAGAATTTCTATCCAGATCAGAATAAACCAGTGTTAAGAATTCAGCCACTCAGCTGATCATCACTCAGTGAACACAGGTTCTTAAAAATGGCTTTAATAAGTCTAATGCCATAATCCGAACTACTCTATTGCACTCTCTGCATTACTCAGGAAAGATGACTACAATAAATGTCCCACCAGTATTTTTTGTTTTGCTTCTACACCAACGTGAATAGAGATTCTCTCCTTTAAGGATGAATAACTAATAAACTGTTTCATCTCAGAGGGCTGTGGTTGTGGGGTGGGAGAGGGACATGCAAACTAACATTCTGGAGAAAGCATATTAAAACAGGGCAAGGTAAGTGGATGACCAGAAACCCTCTAGCTTAACATGCAAGAGAAAGTCATTCAGGATATTGCAAGACAGAAATGTTCCTAAGTTCCAGCAAGAAGAGATTTGTTTGAACCAAAAGTCAGTTATGTAGCAAGCAAGGCAATTCATAAAAACAGAGCAGAAAGAAGTGACAGCAATTCTGGTTCTGAGACAAGAAATCCTAGTTCTTAGAACAGCAGATCAATTAATGCTCTTCAGCACTGCTGACCACCAGAACAAGTGAGGTTTGCAGCGTGTGACAGCAAAAGTCCTGGGCAAACACTCACTGAGGGCTCCTGAAGAGCAGGATGCTCCTGAGAGCAGCCCATCAGCCCAGGCACAGGGCACAGCACACCTGGAATGCAGCAGGAGCTGCAGGCAGCCTGCACTGAGCTCTCTGCAAACAGCCCAACAGCCTGGCAGAGTATAAAATGATTCTGTAATGGCAGGGTGCTCAACTCAAGGTATTTTGGTAAGTCACCTATCGGATACATGAACTGCCATATGAAAAAACCCAACAAATAAAGCCTTACAAGCCAAAAGACTCCCCAAACCTACAAATACATCTTTCAGCAACAAGCTCATACAGCAGAGGGAACAGAACACCGAGTTCATTATCCTGGGTCCTGTTTCAGTATCCATATTCTGCTCTTGTCTAACTGCCAGCATTTTACCACCTTGCTCTGCTCTGGCTTTTCTATTGTTGGTTTTGGGAGTTTTTTGTGTTCGGGGGAGGGGTTTCAGTTTTTCTTGTTTAGACATGTATTTTAAGTCTCGCTGGAAAGACTTGACATTTTTTCTGCTTCTATTTTTCAGTATTATCTCAGCAGCTCTTTAGAAAATTGCCCTCCTTCAGCACACAACAACATTTAAAAGTACAAGGAGGAGAGCAGGCAGCTGCAGACACCTGCAGCCCTGAAAGAGAGATGCCTTCATCAGCCTCACAGAAAACAACAGGGATAACATTTCACAGACACAGGACATTCTCTGATTAACTGTTATCAAAACAGTCTATTAGCTAGCATGTAAAACTTGCACTAGGCAAAAACAACTGCTACACATGTAAGAAAAACCATAAAGCAGAATATTTTAAACATGCTGATTAGAGGTTCTAAATGAAGCTGAAAATATTTTTTTCTTTCAACTAGCTTTATCTTGTTAATTAGCAACTCTTAAGTTACTGTAACACACAAGTAACTAAATCCCCCTACTGGCACAACCTCTGTGCCAGGAGCTTTCTTTACAGCCACCTTTATTTTTTAATTACAAATACATAAATGTTCTTCTCTAAGGGTGGTGGGGAATGGGACAAGTCAGCTCCTCAGCACACACAGGATTTCAGGAAATTGTGAGACAGAGATGGCACAAGATGACATGGCTGACTCCCAGGAAGGACAAACACACCAGCAGAGTGTCTGTAATGACCTGCCTGAGTGACTCCTCAGCAGAGCAGTGACCCCAGCAGTGGCTGCCTGTGACATCTACTCCCAGCTCCCACGGACTCCAGCCATCCCAATAAAATCTTTCTTCCACAGCACAGTTATTTCTACTCTGCAAATAAGTTGCCCAGAAAGGCTGAGACTCAATCCTTGCAAACATTCAAAATGTAACTGGAGACAGCTCAGGACAACCAATCCCAGCTGATGCTGCTGAGACAGAGGAACTGGTCTGGACCACAGAATCCAGAATGGTTTGGGTTGGAAGGGACCTTAAAGCTCATCCCACCTCCTGCCATGGGCAGGGACACCTTCCACTGTCCCAGGCTGCTCCAAGCCCTGCCCAGCCTGGCTCTGGACGCTTGCAGGGACCCAGGGGCAGCCACAGCTGCTCTGGGCAGCCAGCACCCTGAACTCTGCCTTCTCCAGCTCCAGGAGCTTTGCCAGCCCCACCCCTGCAGCCTGTGCAGGTCCCTCTGGATCCATCCCTTCCCTCCAGTGTGACCACTCCCCAGCCTGGGGCTGCTGCTGAGGGCTCCATCCCCTGTCCCTGTCCCCAGTGGCTCCATCCCCTGTCCCTGTCCCCAATGGCTCCATGCCCTGTCCCTGTCCCCAGTGTTGAACAGCACCAGTGCCAATCCCATATGGACACGGCTGCTCCCTGGGCACACCCCGGTACCCAGCAGCTGACTGCAGCTCTGAGCATTCCCCAGCCATGCTCCACCCATCCAGTCCACACTGCTCCAGTTTAGAGGCAGGGAGCTCTCCAAATACACAAAGATGACCTCAAGAGGACCCTGCTAACCTCAGCAATTCTGTGATTCTGCAAAATATGTTAGATTTGGAACTGTACACACAGAGTGAAGTAACTCTGATGAACTTTTTAAAATAAAAAGTGTTCTGTTTTAATTCCACTGTCCACTCAGGCTTGAAAACAGCAAAGAAAAAAGTCTTGGTGTTTTGCTGATTTAAAATACCATTAGGGCAGCCCAGCCTAAAAGTTCTCTTGCCACAGACTGGCCAGAATTGAATTACATGCTAAGAATGTTACTCACTTACATGGCTATGACAAGCATGAAAAAACCTAAAGACTTTAACTAAGGACACCAAGATAGCTCACATAGCCCTGTCAGTTTATTTTGCAATTTTAGTTCATGCCCATAGCAAATGCAATTCACACTACATTTCTGGATTATTCTAAAGTCCCCATCTCCAAAAATCAAGGTTGATTTCCATGGTTGAGAGAAAATCCAGAAGTTTATTTTAAATTGTATCATACATAAATTTGTGTGTATGTAAACATTTTATCTATGAATTTGTCTATATCTTAATTGCATAAATCCTATATTAAATATAACTCCTGCTTTACTTACAGGGGAGCTGAAATGTGTTATCTGATAGAATATGAGAACTCTGATCACAGGAGCCTATGGCTGGCAACAAGAGTGAAGAAGATTAAGAACAGGAAATGCCAAATGCTGCTGAAAAGCAGCCCTGAGATTCTTTCAAGGAAAAATCAGAGCTACCTCAGCTCAAAATACTGTCATCCTCCCAGAGACAAAAAGGATGTGAGAGTGGCAGTTAAAGGAGGCAGCACAACCTCCTGGCATGAAGCTCATTTCTGTGTCTGAGCACAGGAAACCCTCGAGTCTTACAAGCTGTGAGATGTATCAGAGTGAGTCTTGAACAGACTAACTGCAAGTGCACTGGTGATGCACAAAAACATATTTCAGTACATTTTAGTCATTAACAGACTGGACTTACGTTTAGACCAAATAAATCTTGATTATACAAACATACTTTTCACCCAAAGCCACTTAAGTAATTTTTCCTGTGTTTTACAGAAGGAGCACAATCAAGAAAAAAACTCTAAAATCATTACAAGAGATGACCTCAAAATTCTAGATGTACCCTACACTTTGTATGTCACACACAACTATAGCCAGTGTTAAGGGCAACTGAATCATTAAACTGAAATGGAAAAATATTTCAAAATATTTAAGACTTCACCTGATTCACTGACATGATACATCACAGAAGGTACCCAGCTCCATGAGAGTAAACTAGTTGACCTGCTAGAAAAAATCTGAAGGAACATCTATTAAGGATTTTTTCAATACTTACATTCCTATGAAATACATTTCAATACTTCAGTGACTATATGCCAAACCCTTAACTAATACTGTCACTGGAAACCTTCAATTAATGACAATATTAATGGAGCTTTATGTAGCATAGATAATAGTGCACATGCATAATATAGCAAGATACCTCAAGTTTTACACATTAGCTGTAAAAAGCCCATTAATAAAGAATAATCCAATAAAAGCTCTGTTTGTCATGGCATTACCATCCTTTTTAGTGTAAGAAAAAAGAGACTCCTTCTTAAATAACTACTAAATGCTTGGGGTTCTAACATATTGCTGCAAGCTATAATGGTTATAACTGTTAATCCAATACACCTTTTATACAAACCCATAAACACACGAGTGGAAAAATAGCACAGATGTTCATCTCTAATGCAATTTCCATTCAATTTCCTAAGTGCAGTCCCTGTGTGCAAACTAGCTTAACGTTATGTTTAGCTTGCAAATTCTTTTAATAAATAATGAATGCAATAAAACTGGTAGATCAATGGCAAGCTGAGAAATCATAAAAAAGCCTTTTGTGCTCATGCTGTTGCCGATTTCAAACTTTAATCCAGCTACAGATCAATAGTACTTTTTCTTTTTAACCCATCCCACAGATAGGAGACAGAGTGGATGCAGGTTAAATGCCAGGACCAGATATCAATTTCCAGAAACTTGATAACATCAGGCACAATTGCAATTGAACATTTTATACCTTACTGTAGGAACAATATACACTGCTAAACATCACACTTTAAAGCACTGCACAGTAATAAAGGGAGCACATTAATTGGGTTTGGTTCCAACTTTCTGGAGAAGTGGTATTTGTGAGTGAGTCACGAAAGGCTCTGACATAATCTATTTTAATGAGCAAAATGGGCTCAGCAGGTCAAGATGTCCTGACAAGGGAATATAATCCCCCCACGCCTGCTAGTGACAATAAACTTTACACACACACACACAAAACAACAACACGGCCGTGCTACCAAAAGTTAAAGGCAAGCAGAGAAATTTCTGCTTTACAGGTTCGGATATTGGAACCTTCTGGGGCAGGTATCAAAGTACATCAGTTAATAGGTATCGGTGTTTCTTACAGGTCGTAGAAGG
This sequence comes from Dicaeum eximium, assembly GCA_013396995.1. NCBI lineage: Eukaryota > Metazoa > Chordata > Aves > Passeriformes > Dicaeidae > Dicaeum > Dicaeum eximium. The sequence continues at coordinate 3,074,251 of VWZP01003405.1, forward strand.
CAGGGAGAGGGGAAGCCTTATTACCCAGTCACTTTGGATAACCCTGTTTTACCAAGAGGGAACAAAGATCAAAAGCTTGTAGCCCCGAGGGACAGTTCTAATATCAAGCAGGATAAATCTAAATCACTAAGAATCATTACTAACTCACATACTTGTGCTTGGGAATGCAGGTTTAATCGGAACATATAAAAACCCTGCCTTGGCTTACACCAAAGGAACACATCCCAGACAGCAGGAACTCTGAAGTAGCCTCATTAGGTTTGGGTTTGGTATTAGTACTGTGCATGCAAATAATCATTAAAATTACGCGTTTCCATACATCTACAGGTTTTATTACACTGATAATCACACAAAGAACTTACAAAGGCAACCACCTGGGAACTTTCCATGTATTTTAAAATAAGGATTTGGATAACTTTCTTTGTAACTTCAGAAAATTCGTAATTACCACCTCTGGAAAGGCACAAAAGAGATTCAAGATCCTACATTCAGGAAGTACAAGATCAGACCCAAAACCATAGGAATAGGTAATTCTTTCAAAAGCAGGGTTCAGTAAACATGTCCCATCTTTGAGGAGAAGGGCTCAGATCCTAGAAACATTTTTAAGTTCTTTGCCCTTGTTCTGGCAAATGGCCCCTGGCATAAAAGGGACGTTCGCCTCAGCAAAGTCGAAACAGAGACTTTACAGCCCAGATTTCAACACCTTTTTGATACTAATGCTGACAAACAGCCCTTACAAAACACCAATTCCAGCCTGAAAGCAGTGAAATAAACAAGACAATTCTTTAAAATATCTCATGAGGCTCATGTGAAATATTTACTGCAAAATTACTAAGGCAGGTAGAGACTAGTTTCTCACTCTAAGGCCACTGCCATACAATAAAACACAATTCTTTAGTTCAGTGGGTTTTGCTGTGCTGCTCAATCCTACCCAAGTTGATTTTCCTTGCCTTTCAAAGCAGTGCACAAACAGAGGCTGCATGTGCAGCCACAGCCCCAGCGTGAGAATAATTCCCCATCCACAGAGCTGGTCCCTTCTGGAGGCGTTCTGAGTATAATGCTATTGCCACACATTGATATATTGGTGAGAGAAAGGCAAATATAACAATGCTAAAGCTTAAACTCATTTGAATAAACTGTGAATTTCTATTACATATATTGTTTCCTTTATCAAATTGGAACTACTGGAGCAAGAATACCAAGAATGCCAACATAAATCTAGATCCGTTACAGCCAGTTTCTCCAATTTATTCTCAGAAGCCTTAAAGACAAAGTCCAAGTTCTTCCCTATTGAGGAAAGATTAGGAAAAGGAACACTCCTGGTAATTTTTAAAATGAAAATAAAAGCGTCACAGAGAGAAATCAGGTTTAACAAAATGATTGCACAAAATACTATTTTATCCTCTAAAGAAAAACAAAGATGACCACGAGTGGTTTGGTAAACACTAAGGAATAAAAGCTGTGCACTGCCTATGTGGGAAACAGATCTTCATTATTCATGGCAGAGTACTTTACACTTTGTGCTATCTTTTTTTCAGAATTTAAAACCTTTCCACAAAGACACATTTCAGCCGTTTATGGTTTGTGTTCCACAGGTTCTGTCCAAGATAATGGATACCAGGCTAAACTGACCCAAAATTAACGGTGATCAACAACTTCTCCAACGTATCTGGCCCTACATGGGGAGTAGTAGCAGAAACATAATAAACAAGTATTTTAAATCTAACAAACCTTGAATCCTGACATACTTAACTTTAAAAGAAAATTCTTAATGAGGTAAAAAAAGAAAAAAAAGAGAAAAGCCTTACTTCAGCCTGTAATCAATTTGGACACAATGATATTCTATTTATAGCAATACTTTTAACATGTTCCAGTCTTATATTATTTATTTGTATCATTCCTATTACAATGAAATATTAATGCTGAGAAAGTGGTTACTCTATTAAGGAGCTATTCTATGTTTAGATTTTAATATTGATCTATTTGGGAATAATTAATCATTCTGTAAGAATCTGCATTTGCCTGCATTATAATACAATCAGAAGTTTAGCATTTTCCCCCACAATAACACCAAGATTAAATTTATATTTTGACCTATTCCTAAAGGCAATTTAGTTACTCCAACAGAAGGGGGAAAAGGGGATACCGCCACTTTAAAAGCTTCAATCTCTTTGACATTGCTGGCAGTGTATGGGAACATTAATGCATCTGTCATGATAACAAGCTAAGAATAACATCTAGACATCAAACCGAGCAGAGAATCCATCTGAAGTGATTCATTCAGATCTGTCTCATTGATTTATTAAACACAGGGCAACATCTGCAGCCTCACAGAGCCGCTTGGCGAAATTAATGCAAGATCAATTCAAATGGAAAAAAGTGCAAAAGAGATAAATCAAAACACAATTTGCATGCAGTTCCACAATCAGGCTTATTGGGTGCAAATGCTCAATTTTCCTCCCAAAGCAAATGAGTTTAAATGTTGTTTTATCTTTGTAGAATTGTGTGATTTGAAGTGACAGTGAAGAGTTCTGCAGGTTGAAATGGTGAAAAGAAAAAAAGGAGAAGAAATGCTTGCAAAGACCTTTTGAATATGCAACAAGAATATCATTAATACCTAATTGTTTAGCTTTTTTGTCTTTGCTACAAAAACACAGTATTTTTCAGTTGTGGAAGTCTCAGTAGAAAATTACATATGTATTATGCATATACACATGCAGGAATCATACAAATACTCCATTTTGGAGGAAAAGCATGTTATCCTTCAAATGGGGAGCTCTAGTGCTATGAAGAAAGAAGGGATTTTAATCAAGGGTTCTCCAGATTAGATATGCATCTGATGAAAATATTCAAGTATTTTAGGAGTTTTGAACAGACACAGACTTTCGAGACACCCAAAAAGAAAGAGGGATTTTTCCAAAAGCATAACTACACCACTCAAAGTGGGAGAACTCCCTTCTCCATCTCAAGCAGAATCCACTTTGCCAGTGATCTCTCTCCAGACTGCTTGAATTGAGCCTCCTCTCCATGGAAGAGAAGGAAACTGAAAAATTGATCTTTATTTAAAAATGCTAAGACCTCCAAAATTCATAAATCTGGCCAAGTCTGAATGCAGCCTAAATATCCACTTAGAGACTACGAAGTTTATGGACAATCAGATGTCCACATTTCCTATCAATATCCAGGAAGCTGTGTGCAGTGCTACATGGCTGGATTGCTTTAATTATAATCTTGACATCAGTCTCCTAATAAAAGACAGAGTACTGCTGACTATAGGGTAGCTTTTAATAGTCAACATGACTAGACCCTCATTATCTCATAAAATTAAATGTCTGCATTTACTGCTTAAATTCATTTCTAAAGCCTTTTATTGTTTGTGAATAGCCGAAGTAATGCAAAATATGAGCTTAACTTGTTACTTTAAATCATAAAAAACATGCCATGTACTGAAATGCTCTTTTCTGGAGAGTATTCTGACCATTCACTGAATAATCCTGACCACCACTATGCTTTTTCAGTGGCCAGTATCATCCATCAAATACAGAACTGTGTGGAAGAGGTTGTGATCATACTCCTATAATCCTGTTTTTCAGGACTGACATATGGACTATCATAAACATGTCCTTACTACAGTTTTACATTTCCTTTTAAAAATACGCTCTCATTATAGTTGGTTTTTTTTTAATTAAGTAAATGTTATGCTTTATTACTAAATTTAAGCAATCCTCCGTAATTTAAGTAATATTCTAATGTATTCCCCATCAGGAGCTAGATTTTGTCAGTACGTTGCACTCACTTGAAGGTGGGACCTGCAATGAAATGAGCAGTTAGTTTCATTTCACAAACCTTGCTTGCAAATCACAGTGCACGGTGCTGGCTAAAAACAAACATTTTAGTAAATTTCTGTAAACACGTGAATGAAAATTTAAACAGTGCATGTGAAGGTACCACAGAAATACACAGGTCAGAGCTGCTGGACAGAGTAACTCCTGCTACAGAACACAAACACCAGAAAACTTTCGCCCACGGGTGCGTTTCTCTGCAGCTCTTACAAGCTCTGGAGACAAACTCAACTAGAAAAATGCAATACAGTAAACAGCAGAAATATAATTCATCTTTTTTTCAGTTATATGTAATTGATGGTTTGCATTCCAATTAAAAAAATAACTGAAAGTGCACACTAACGTAAGAGAAGTTGACTCTTAAAAGTCAATTACCAGTGAAATAATGATACCCAGCATTTCTTACTGATTTTTCTGGCAGCTTTTGAGTTTACTGCAGCATTTCTACAGTATTCAAATAAATATGTAAATAGCTATCAATTAAAAAAAATATTAACTAAAAAGCAATGCACAATATTCCAAGCTGAGAGCAGTACTTCCAAAAGATCACATATTTTCAAGCCTTTACTTTCCAGGTACAGAACTAAAAACTGTGAGCATGTCTTGTAACAGTCCTACTACATTTGATTTGTTTGATAACGTGCACTGCAGTGCTTCCCAGGTCACTTCACAGCAAACAAAAAATAATTAAGATTATTCGTGTATTTAACTATTTTTACCCAACATTCTCTCCAGTAAGAATGGACCGTTCAAGGGAAAAAATAATCTGTAAATAAAATGAGGTATTAAGCATTTAATTAGCATGGCAGAATACAATTAACATGAAGTTACAATCCTTGAACAAAGTTTCAGGTGTGCTGACAACACTCGTCCTGCATTACACCTGAATGCCAAAGACCTTGATGTGAGCAGGTTCTTCCAACCAGCGGCATCTTCGTGAGGCACAAAGAAGTGAAATGTAAAGGGATTTGCTCTTCTTGAACAGACAAAAATACGTTTTCATAGCAGGGTGGGGAGAGTTTAAGCACATTCAACACGTGTGAGTCTGAACTGAGAGCTCAGCCTTTCCCCAGGGCTCCGCTCCACTCTCGGCTCCTTTCAGCCCCTCCTGGAGCATCACTTGGCTCCTCACCTACACTTCCCTTCCCACTGCTCCCTGCACTGCCCATTCCCTCGTCCTATCACGCCCGTATTTGTCAAAGAGAAAGAGAGAAAAAAAAAAAGTTCAGAAATACAAGTTTTAAACATTTAACGCTGCAGCATTTTGAGATTTTTAATCGCTGGTTGTAAGAGAGCAGAAATCATTAGACTGCATCATCAAATCAGATCCTGTATTTCCCTACTAAAAAAGTTTGGCACGGTCACAGAAATTAACGAGATGCATTTCTTTAACCATCAACTTTCATGCTAGTCGAGTCTCAGAAACATTTCACAGAAGCATTTACATGTTCAATGTGCCCCTTAGTAATCTAATGTATTTGAATAAAATTAATGTAAGTCTCAGACCGTACTTCCAAACCCATCACTTTAATAAAGCAGTGGGTGTGATGTCATCGAGGTGCCTGACATTGAAAAAGGCAGCGGGAGAAGGGGTTACAGAAACAGAACGAGAGCAAAAAGACAAGCACAGTTCACATTAACAGATCTAGGAATAAAGTGCATCTTTGAACTGCCACCTGTAATATAAAGTGATTTGAAACAAAGCAAATATTGCATTCAAGAATAACGCCCAGTCTGCTCCTGCTTCGGCAGCGAGTGCAGGATCAGGCCCGGCACTGGCACGAAATTAAGTTATTAAAAATAAAACCCCGGCTCAGTGCTAGGCAGGTCGAAGCAGTGACACAAAGCCCACAGCCACTGAACACCGGCACGCTGCAGGTCGGATACCGCACTCAAAGCTCGCTCAAGCGTCTGTAAAGAAAGTTTGCTGCTACAGAAAGCAGCAGCACACTGACATGGAAATGTTTCTGGAGACGTCCCTCACCAACTGCTGAAGCAGGAACGGCATCTCCGAAGTGCCTGCCTTACAGCCTGCCCCACGGCACCAGCGCTCCTGCCGAGCCCCGAGAGGGTTTTGTGTTTATTTAGATCATTATCATTTCTAAAGGCAGCAGCCGTGAGGTCACAAACCAGGATTAAAACCCCGAGTATGCAGGACCCAGCAGGGATCCGGGGGCTCGGGGACCGAAGCCGGGCAGGGCAGGGGCTGCGGCCGCTCCCGAGCCGCGAGTGCGGGAGCGGAGCCGCTCCGGGGGCACCGGGAGCCGCAGCCCCTGCCCGGGCACCGGCTGGCACCGCCCGCGGGGTCCAGCGGGACAAATATAACGGAGAAAACTTTTGGGGATTTGGGTTGTGTGGTGTTTTTTTTTTTTAAAGGAGTGTCTTCGGGAACTATCGGCTTTCCCTGTTTGGAGAAAAGTTTGGAGACCGGCGCGCGGAGCCGCTCCGCTGCCCGGCGGTGCCGGCCATGGCGGGGGCTGATGGAAGCAGGGAAAGTTTTCCGTGCCGGCACCGCCGCACCCCAGCCCCGCTCAGCCCCTCGGAGNCGATATATCCAGCCGCTTCAGCTTGGTGTAGACCGTGTGCAGCCCTCCCACCAGGTGCTTGAGGAAGAGATCAAAGACCTGCGGCAGGCAGATCAGCTCCTGCCCCTCCACGAGGAACGAGGCCACCTTCACCCCGTGCAGGTCGACCATCTTACACTCGTTACCGCCGCCGCCCCCGC